>APFE030267812.1:0-73454 GCA_000404065.3 Pinus taeda | reverse complement strand
TATGTTTATCAACTTTTCCATCTAGTCCATACTTGGTTCTATAAACCCATTTGCATCTAACAAGTTTTCATCCCTTTGGAAGAGGAACAAGTTCCCATGTATCATTTACCAATAATGAACGATATTCTTCATTCATAACTGCGTCCCAATCTGGATGGCCTGAAGCTTCTGCAAAGGTGTCAGGATCATAATTCGTTGAAGCTTGAGCCAGTAAAGAAGAGGCTCTATCGAACAGAGAACATGTACATCGCTGATCTATAGGATCACCGACAAGAGCACCTACTGCATCTCGAGTAGCACGGACCCATTTTGGAAGCTGAGGAGTTGAAGGAGGATCCTGAGAATGTGGGGGAGGATTGTCATCCTCGCTATCATCATCTGGAGAAGAAATATTTTCGGAAGTAGAAGGGATAGAGAGAGGTGGCACATCTATTTCAGCAAACTCTACATCTCTTCTAATGATAACATTTTTGGACTTTAGTAGAATAATTCTATATCCTTTGATATCTTCAGAATATGCAACAAAAATACATTTTTCACTCTTAGGTTCTAAAGCTTTATGTTTCTCATCTGGAATATGGGCCCATGCTTCACTTCCAAAAACACGAAAGTGACTTACATCTGGTTTAATTGAGCTCCATGCTTCTTCAAGAGTGATATTCTTTAAAACTTTAGTAGGAGTGCGATTTATTATGTAATTTGCACAGTTAATTGCTTCTACCCCAATAATTAAGACGAAGTCCTTTAGATTGAAGCATACAATTAGCCGTTTCCTTTAAGGTGCGATTCTTCCTTTCAACTACACCATTTTGTTGTGGAGTATATGGAATAGTATGTTGCATTTGAATTCCATTCTTAGTGCAAAAGTTGATGAAGGTGTTTTTAACATATTCTCCGCCATTATCAGATCTTAGCTTAAGAATTTGATGTCCAAATTGTTTTTCAACAAGGGCCTTAAAGGCCAAGAACTTGTTAAATACTTCACTCTTGAGTTTTAAGAAGTATACCCAAGTGCGTCTGGAGAAATCATCAATGAAAGTTAAGAAATACTTGTAGCCAGAGAAGGAAACAACTGGAAGTGGACCACATAAATCACTATGCACAAGCTGTAAAGGGGTTGAGGCGTGCCAAGAGGCACGTTTTTCAAAACTGTCCCGATGATGTTTTTCGAGTACACATCTGGAACAAACACCACCTCTGCAAGATACCATTAGAAGACCTATCACCATATTTTCTTTACATAGATTCTGAAGGGAGCGATAGTTTAAGTGACCAAATCTCTCATGCCAAAGTTTGATCACTTCATCATTATGAGCAACAAATGCCGAGGGAAGATTTGATGACCCAAAGTTGTGAAACTTATACAACCTTGTAGAATCATTAGCAATTTCAGTAGCTAAAATCTATCTAGGATCCTTTAGGTCCTTAATTACAACATCGTGAGGTGAAAATTCAACGATTTTACCTTCACTTGAATTAGTTATCTGATATACAGATAGAAGGTTGTAGGATAAGGTTGGCACACATAATACATCATTAAATTGACCATTGTCTATATGAACAGTTCCAGTCCCTACAACACTAAGAGATCTATCATCACCAACATATATATTTTTGGTGTTACAATCATTTAAAGAAGAAAGCATGGCTTTGATTTTGGCCATGTGATAAGAAGCCCCAGAATCAATGAGCCACTCATGAGAATGAGAAGAAGATACATTTAGTGCATAACTAGACCGAGATGCTTAACAACCACATGCAGAAAGTGTTATTCCTGAAGATGAAGTTGAAGTTGAAGAGTGCTCCAAATGGATGTCATGCTTCTTCATTGCTACTACCAAGGCTTCGATCTTCTTAAAGTATTTGGATTCTAAGTGGTCATCTCGATTACAAAAGTGGCAATGTCTATCATCTTCTTCCATTTGTTTTTGTTTGCCTTATCATTTTGTTGAAATGATTTTTCATTTTGAGACTGAAATTGGTTAGGACCCTTGTTTGGTTTAGGACCATTCTTTTTAGGATACTGCTTCTTAGGATTCTTTGAATTTGGTTGTTGTTGGGCGATTAAGGCTTTCTTAAAAGAGTTTCCAAGATTAAGAAGACCAAGATATAAGAGATTTTCTTGTTCTCTTATTAAATAATCACAGAAGGCATCAAAAGAGGGGGACTTGTAGTCTTGTGCTTGAGAAATAAAGGCTTCTCTGGTAGAATGGAAGGTGGAAACAAACACTGAGTAGGTTAGTCCCAACTTAGTAAGAATGGAATAAATAAGGCTACCATATTCTTTCTTAACCTTAACACCTTCCAAGAGAAGTCTAAGGATCTTGAACTTGGACAAAATATCTTCAATGGAAGAAAAATTATTGGAGTCCAATGTAAGCAACTCATTTTCGAGTTGCACTGCTCGTCAGCTCCCCCAAATTCAGTGCCTCCATCCTCGTCTCACAACCCTGAACCTCTCCCTGAAAGCCCTATCGGCCCCCCGGATCTCTCTGGCGTCCATAACCCTCCCCCTCCCTCTAGCTCTGAGGATCACACAAGCCCTAGAGCTAACATTGACGTGAAAGTACCCCTACCAGAGTAAGCGAGGCCCTGAAAGAAGGCTAAGTGCTTCAGATCAAAGATAGACGATGTTTTCTTGAGGCTGGAGGAAGACATTCAGTTGGCAGAATCCATGGACATCGTGGACAGGGTCCTGGTCGGTAGGATTCGTGGTCGGAACTATACAACAGAAAGACTTAAGGTTTGGGCGTCTAAGGTTTGGGGTCATCGTCTAGTAGACTTGCCCACCATGCAGACATTCATGCGGGGCTAGTTCACTTTCAGGTTTGCACGGCCAGATCACACAAACTGGGTATTATCCTCATATTGGCACTTCGACCAAGCCCCAGTTCATCTGAAGCGATGGTCGCCTCTGTTCGATCCAAAATCCGAACAGCTGGGGATTGGACCTATATGGGTCAAGCTACCAGGCCCCACCCCCCCCCTCATTTCTGGCTGGAGGAGATTTTCAAGAGAATTGGGAACTCGCTCGGTTTGTACATGGGCTCGAACAAATCCTATCTCGTCACGGGAAAGATGGCATATGCTCACATCCTGGTCCATATGGATATGCGAGGGGGATTGCAAGATTTTATCACCATCCAGTGGAGGAATTTCACCAAAAAGAAAATCTTGGACTATGAAGGTGTGCCCTACAAATGCCATCATTGCCATAAGGTCGGCCATGTATACAGGGATTGTCCCCTAATCACCAACCAGGGTCTGAGGCCAAGGGAAAATGAGCAGCAAAATGAGCCCCCCTTGGAGCCTGCATGGCAAGCACAGAAGACAGTTGAATAGCTGGAACAAGGTGCAGTTGAGACAACCGAAGATGCAGATCCGGGTCCCAGAAAGAAGCGGGGGAAAGCTCCACTCAGACCACCCTCTCCGTCGTTGACGAGAGCTCGGGCGGCTTCAGGGGAGACTTTTTCCATGGGGAACACAACACAGCCGCTGACATCTTATCCAAGGAGGTTGCGCACAAGGACGACACCACATGGTTGATCGTGGAGGAAAGAGACAACAACACTTATCAGTACTATCACAGGCCGTTTATAGAACCTGGCATATGACAATCTCCAACAATTTTCTGCATTTTTGCACTTTTGGATCTATAGTTTTGAATGACCATATGTAATTATTCACTGTTTATTTACTTTATCTTATAGCGCAGTAAGGCTCTCTATGTAGAGCTTCATATCATAGACTCTAAATTGAAGCCTCATACATGAGGTGGAACACAGTTTTTGAAATGTTTTTGGTTGTCGATAGGCACAGGCCTGAATATTGTATATGCAATGCATCTACAAAAT
Source organism: Pinus taeda (assembly GCA_000404065.3). Lineage (NCBI taxonomy): Eukaryota > Viridiplantae > Streptophyta > Pinopsida > Pinales > Pinaceae > Pinus > Pinus taeda. Next base: position 69,600 of record APFE030267812.1, on the reverse strand, counting down.
GCAGTTTCTTATCAATAAAGAAATTGTGACTTTTTCCACGAAAAAAAAAAAAAAAAAAAAAAAAAAAAAAAAAAAAAAAAAAAAAAAAAAAAAAAAAAAAAAAAACTCATTTTAGAATTGATGGGCTCTAATTTCATTTTTAATTCCAAAAACTTTAGTGAGTTATTTTATTGCTTCATTAGAAGTATCAAGTTCTGTGATATGGAATCTAAAGTCTAGACAAATAGACATCCCTATCAACCCACGTGCTTGATATTGCCTATTTTCCCATTTGGATGCCTTATCTTCATCTTGAGGTTTGGTTTCTTGGCTTGAAGCTATTCTATAAAGACCTTTACTTCTAAGTAAATCCACAATGTAGGACCACCATTGGAAGTAGTTGGTGTTGTCAGGAATAACTTGGCATGGACTTTCCATTTTAATAGAAATTGAAGCTGTAGATGCTAAAACTAAGTGTTCCAATGGAAAGATCTCGAAAAATTATGTTGATTCAAAAAAAACGGCGTCTGGATGAAGAAGTTATGGCTTTTTCAAGAAAAGTTGTTGAAGATGCCGACAAAGTGCATGAATGTGTGGAAATGAATGATAATGTTATATTTAAAAAAAATCCCTCCCTGCCCCCCCTCCAAACTTAATCTAATTAGCTCACTTACAAAAAAAAAAAAAAAAAAAAATTATGCAACTCACTTTTATAAATAAGTGAGTCACTTTTACAATGGTACTTTATGAGTTACCCACTAAATTGTAAATTAAATAAAATATATAGAGACTTTAGAATTATAAGTGACTCATTTTTTATAATGGGTGAGAACACTTTTACATAGAGTAACTTTAAAACATAAGTTACATGTGCTTTTTGAAAAAGTAAACTCAAGACCTCTATTCTCATAAAGTAACTTTGGACCAAGTGAGCTAATTTAAAAGGTTAGTAATTTTTGGAAAAGATGAAGGGTTTTTTTTTTTTTTGGTCACTAAAGCGTTGGGGTGCATGCTTACTTGAAAAAACTATTTTATGCCTAGAAAACAAAAACCACAAAACCCAACACGGACATACAAAAAAAAAACAAACCTTGCGGCTTGAAGTTAGCTTTAGCCAGAAACTAAATATTTCTTCAATGTTTCTGATTTTGTGAGATCACACCAAAGCGCAGCGGAAAAGAGCATACGCATGAGAAAAATCATTCCTTTCTTTTTCTGATTTGCCCAGATCACACAGAGTCGTGGGGCAAAGAGCATACGCAAAAATGAAAGGGGTAGATCCGGTAATAAAAAATAGAGTAGCTAAATAAACTGAAATAAACAGAGAAATGAATAGCCAGAATTGCAAATAAAGATTGTATACCTCCAGATCTTAAAATGACGTAACTACGACTACCAAAAACCTTTTCGCGTAAAACGAAAGGGATTCCTCACTGGAACAGATGCTCCTAACACAATAGAGTAGTCCTCTCGGCCTGAAAGCAGTCAGAAATAGTAGATCTAGGAAATGACAGTCGGATGCAGTTGTACCGGCTTCAGATTTGGATCACCAATGGATGCGACTCTTAAATAGCTCTGATACCATGTAGGAATTTACAGAGTAAGTTCCTCAGACAAAACACCAAAAGACACCGCTCACAAACAGATCATAAATCAATACACCAATATTTTTGACGTGGTTAAAACCCTCAAAGAGAGAAACAGTCCACGGCCTAAGCCAACACGGCCACTTCAGGCAAGTTATTAATAAAAGAATGAAAATTTACATAAGCTTCTCTCATGAACGGTTACCCTACAAATGACCCTCCATGCTCTTTAAATAGAGATCATGGACCAATCGGGTGTTAAGCCACAGATCAAGTGTCAGTAATACTGAGGAGAGAATGAACCATCAGATCACTTCATGTGTAGAACATATCGTGACCGTCGGATTTTAAGTTACAAAAGTACATAGTAAAGAAACACACTTTACCTAACTTGACACTAGACCAAGTTATATTTTACTATTTCCTATGTGTCATCCTAACATATTTGCATGCAAAGCATTTAAATAAATGTGTTAAAGGTGTTTTATTACAATTTACATACAAACTTTTTGATCAAATACATTTAAGATAGAAATCAAAAGTTGCACGATTGAGTGGTGTATTTCAGTATGTTACAAGTGGAATCTATTGGCTCTCCAAAATGTCATTTTTTTCACATTATTTCCCATCATTGTTTACCATATCCTGCTACTTCACATCATTACATTAAGACCATTTTCATTATTATATATGGATTTAGACTTGTTATTTTCCAAAGCATTTATTTTAGTATTTTGAGTGAACTTATGATTAAATATTAGAAAAATAGCATTTTTCACTTATATATAAAAATTGGATAAGTTTTGTGATGTCTATAGGCATATTTGAATATTCCAACAAAGTCATATTTGGCCACTTAGCTTCAAATTTCTTCTTTAAACCCTTGAAGGTTTTAGATCAATATTCAAGCACATTCAATGGAGAAGAATCATGGAAGCTTTTTTAATATCTCTTATCAAAGCTATTAGATATTTGTGAAAGGATTTGTAGTGGTAATGATCTCCTACTTTTAGAAAAATGGTTGTAGCAACTTGAGAGAAAACTAGATCTGAATTTATTAGTTGTCAATCCTCTTCTCAAAGCAATTCATGTATAAATATGAGTGATTTCTCTATTTAGAGGGGAGGAAGGAAGAAGAAATTTAGAATTTGTAATTAGAATATTTGAAGAAATATCTTTGTACCTAGACTTAAATATTTTGGAGCTTGCTCCAAGCCTATTTCACTTAATATATGTTGTTCTAAATTTTTAATTCTAGTGTGCTTGTTGATTAATGGATGGCCCCCTTTTCCAAACATGGACACTCTTTCCTTCTTTGCTTATAGTTGTAGATTTGAATCACTTGATAGACTAGATTTCAATTGTTTTCATAAACTAAATTTCAAATGCTTTCATATTAAGATAATATGTTTTTATAGGTTAGATTCACATGCTTTAATAGACTAAGTTTTCATGCTTTCATAGATTATATTTACTTGTTTTCCTAAATTAAATTTTCAAGAATTTCTTAGATTGAATTTCCAATACTTTCCTAGATTAAGATTTCTATCACTTTCATAGATTAAATTTCTATCGCTTTCCTAGATTAGATTTCCATTGTTTTCCTAAATTAAAATCTCCTTTCATGTCAATTTACTCAATTTCTTAGAATAGAATTTCATTTCCTATCAATTTAAATTCAACAAAATTAGAAACCGAATCCTTGCATATATTTTGTCGTGCACTTTGTAAGTTTACAAACTTGGATTGATAATATAATGTAACAAAATTTAAAGCATAATCAAATTGACCAATACAATAATAGTAATGTTTCTTATTTGATTTTCTATCAAATGTATTACAAAATGTCCACAAGAAAAAGACTACTTAATTGGTTGTATACTAGAAAAAAATAATAATAATAATAATAATAATAATTATTATTATTATTATTATTATTGGTCGTCATGTAGGCCCCAAAAATACAAAGCGGCCCTACCATATGAATGGGTGTGACCCTTGGTCAAAACCCTTCTTGTTTTACTACTACAAGTATCAACTCAACCTCCTCATTTTGGATAATTCGAATCATCATCTTAACAACTATTCTTATGTTCATACGTGCAAGTTGAGGAATAAATCTAAAGCTTAACCAAGAGAAAGAAGTTGCTCGTTGACCATCATTGACTTGCTTTGTTTGAAAAATATTCTATTATGTTTGGTCGAGATTTTTTACCGAAGTTGACCGTAGTAAAAGGGGAGGGTTTGATCGTGGAAGAAGAAATTTTTGACTACAATTCTGGGCACTTTGACCATTGTTGACCTCTTTGTATTTGGAAGTTTTGAAAAGCATTTGACCAACTATTATGTGATCAGGTTTAACTAGTATTTGGGCTTGGAAATTGGCACATATTTCTAGACAATTTCATTGTAAATTTTGTTGAAGATTGAATTCTCCTAAGAAGAAAAGTTGGTTGCGTTTTTCCCAAGATTGGGTTTTCCCAAGGTAATTTTTGTTACTCTTGTGGTTGGTTGTCTCTTTATGATCCTATTGTTGTCATTGCATTCTTGTTGAAGATTTTGTGTATAATTTCTTAATGATACATGTGGCATGAGTTAAATTGAATTAATATATCATTGAAAGCAATTATCAAGATTAGAAGATCAGTTCCTATAAGAAAATCAACATGTACAACAGCAACTAGCATGATTTTCAAGGGTTGTTCAACAAGTTTTTGGCATGAAAATCGAGGGTCGTACAACACATTTATTTTTTGAGCTATTGGGCATGATTTTTAAGGGACGGTACAAAAGGGTATTTATGTATCGTACTATACATTTTTCAAAGATCATGCAACTGAGATAAGGGAAGCCATACAATAGGAAAAATGAGGGTGAAAGTGACTTGATTTTTGAGATAAATATTAAGCATTAATTGTTGTAAATTGTATTAGTTGTAACCTCAGAAATTTTATGTGAGATCTTTTATAAAATTCCTCTTCTCTACTAGTTTTTCCTTCTGAGCTTTTTCAGGGTTCTTTCCAAAAATCTTGTGTGTCAAATGTGTGGTGTTTGTTATTCATTTTCAGTTCTTAAAAATAGACTTAGTCATGTGTATTTACGCTCATAAAAATCAGATTGAATTTGTTTAGTTTAAATGCATTATTTGTGAAGTTTTTATAGGAGACAGAGATCGGAGTATTGGTTGTGTTTGACAAAAAACCTACAAGAGAAAAACTAAATTGTAGGTGAAATTTCAACATGGTACCAAAGCGAGGTTGTTGAAGTTCATGTTGAAATTTGTAGTTATGGTCGTCCTTCATAGTTAAAACATTTTTTATCATTGTTGCATGTTATTTATGCTCAAAAGAAAATTTTATTTTACATATATTTGTCAAAAGTAAAATACAAGGCATGTTCTTCATGACCTTGCCAAAAAAAAATGATTTTTTGAATTTTAGTTTTTTTTCTCCACAAGATGTCCAAGTCGGCCCTCAAGACATCAAGTCGTCCCAGCGCTTCATGGCACCCATTTTGCCTACTAATCTCAATATATAAGATACACTCATCGTCTTCTCCAACATTCAATTTGATCATCAAGATACAACATATTCTAGCCATCTGGAAGAGTTCAAGGAGCATAGCAAAGAAGATCAAGAAGAAAATTAAAGACAAGTCTCATCTTTGTAAAGAAGTCGAGTTATTTGTGGCATATACTCTATGAAAATGGTCGAGTTTTTATGTGGCACATACTTCGTGGAAAGGGGCATAATTTCTCTGTGATATCTATGTGGCCCAGTCCAAATTCTTGTGGAAGATAGACCAAGTTTTCATACCTCTGTTGCAGACAGATTGAGGAGGGTTTGACTTGGATTCTTGGTGGACGCCTTTTTTGGTCAGTTTGTCTTGACTTTGATGTCTCTTGTTGAATTGATTCTCTAAGGAAAAAATTGTTGATTTTTCCCCCATGTAGGTTTTCCCAAGGTAAATATGTGTGTTGTTGTGTGGTTGTATCTTTATGATCCTTATGGAATTTTGTTTTACTGTTGATTTCCTTTGTGTAATTGCTTTATCATTGAAAAGATCACAAGAAAAGAATTAAACTAATGGATATCATAAGAAGTAATTATCATTTTAGAGTATCCCCTAGATTTTTAACATGGTTTCAAAACTGGGACATCATAGCAACCTTGAAGTCGTCAACTTGTCTAGGTTCTGAAAAAGAAAGATAGATTTATTTGTGTCATAATATTAAGTTAACAGTAGTACAAATTCAAGAAGGTTGAGTATCTCATAGAAGATAGATCAAAGATACATTCTTTAGGTTGAAGTATAGGGTCGGAACCCTAATCAAATCTCAGAAGATCGAAGTTTGTTAAAGGAGTTTGAATTAATGGCTCTATCTGTTAGGATCCAACCCTTACCCCCTTATTTATGTAGTAAGCCCAAGGGGCCTAATCAAAATCATAGTTATTTAGTTGGGTCAATAAAGCCCGTAAGCGGTTATCCGCATTAACAATAATTGTAAGTAGTTGGCATGCATTATAAAAAAGGGACCACAATTAGTTATAAACAAGACATAGTTAATAAATGAAGTGGTTAACCCAAGACCACTAGTAGTTAGGGTTTTGGAGGTCATTAATCTATAAATAATCTTAGATAGAAAGGGAAGAATCATCAAGTCTTATTGTATTTGACCTCTGTTTTGTTGGAGGTTGCCCCCTCAAAGAGGCAAGTGAACATTGTAATCTGCTTCTAAATAATAAAATAACTTTGCAACTTGTCTCAACTCATGTGATATTTTTGTGTTTCTGGAAATATTGTCTCATATTTCTGATATTTTGTTATTCTCGCAGGTTAAGTGCATAACAAGTGGTATCATAGCACTTTCTAGGGCCAATTGTACCTCTAATTTTCGCAGATTTTTTTTAGGCTAGAGACGTGTTCCGACATCTCTAAACCACTAGATTTTTCATTGAGCACATAAACCTACGGATTTGGGGAGGCATGCATGTAGGAACTACAAGAAATAGTCATGCTTGTTGGACTCCCTTGTAACCTCTGTGGGTACCCCTTCAAGTAGTAGCACATTAGACAGAACTCCACACAGACTGCACTTCCACGTACCATTGGGTCTATTGGAAGCCCCCTAGGGTAACCAAAAACCTAACCTTATATAATTTGTCGATCGTATTGCTGCTACAATACACTAAGAACAGCACTCGAGGATATTACTCACACATACAATAGGGTAGTCGGGTAGTACAGATAAGGGTATGATGGACCTCCTTAGTTAGCCCTCTAAAAGATTGGGTCGAGTACTAATGTTGGACCCCTACGTATATTGTGATTTGTAGCACCAGGCACTCCTTTGTGACCATACCCTTAAGATCGCCCCTACCTTTTCATCCAAATAAGATCCAGCAGTTGGGGTTCGGTCACCATTGTACAAGTCAGATCTAGTAGGTAGGGTTCGGTTGCCGCTGTGCAGATCAGATCCAACAATTGGAGTTTTGTCGTCGCAGTAAAGATTAGATTCAGTAGTTGGGTTTTTCACAACATAGATCAGATTGTCGCAGCACATTTTGCAGTGCCAAAACTTTGGGGTTTCGATTACTATAGTCCAAGCCCCATTTTCGCAGGATACTTGGCAGTATCGAGCATTTTGGATTTCGTCCACCGCAGTATTGATTAGCTTGGAGTAATTAAAAAAAAAAAGTGGTTTTCATGGGATGCTTGCAAGAGACCTAGCCCATAAGATTCAGGAAGACGAGTTGATCACAGTGGTACCATTCACCTGTAAACCCCCAATTTTCGTGTAGTCCCAAATTTTTCCTAACAGAACTTCAAGTGACCCACATCACTAGACTCTTGAGCTTGCCCTCTTTCCAACCATACTACTCTTAAGTAAGCTCAAAATTTGACCGGAGTTAGTGTATGTATAGTACCAGATCTCAAGTTATGGTTGCGGAGAGGGCAGTGAAGAGAGTCTAAGCTCTCGAGAAAAAATGTGATGGCATCAGGCATCCATTGACAAACTCATCGAAACATTGACTGCCTTGCATATGTCTTGTGAACCTATAAGGGAAGAACATAGTGTTGATGCACACGTAGAAGGAGAATCCATCCATGACATTCATTTCCATGGAGGTCACCAATATTTGATCCACTAGACACCCAAGTTGGACATGTACAAATTTGATGGCTCTAACCCGGTAGTATGGGTGGCACAAATGGAACAATATTTCCCCCTTAACAATATCTCGGAAGATGAAACTAAACTACATGTGGGAGCTCTATACTTGAACCAAGAACAATGGCAGTGGTGGAAGTGGCATTAGAAATGCTATCCAGTGAGGCCAACTTGGAATGTGTTCTCAAAATCCATTTGTGACCACTTTATTCAAGAATCTCACTTTCTGGGTCGTCTCGCTAAGCTTAGGAAAATGGTTACAGTAATGGACTACATTGTAGCCTTTGAACAACTGGCCATCCAAACTGAAGGACTAAGAGATGCCTTTTAATTGGAATGTTTCATCAATGGCTGAAAGGAAGTTATCCAAGCCCATGTCAGAATGCATCACCCAACTACTTAGTTGGAAGCATGCAACAAGGCATTAGAGGTAGAATTTGTTTTAAATGCCCTATTAAATCATCCAAATTTAGTTGCATAGGCACATCCCACCCCGGCTACGGACCCCACCCAAACACTTAAGGTTCAATTAGTGTCACCAAAAGAAATGGACGAAAGAAGGAAACAAGGACTCTACTACTATCATGATGACAAATACTCCCTGGGACATAAATGTAAGGAACCAAAATTATTTCATATTGGCGCTATTGAAAATAGCTCTGTCGAAGAAGCTACAACCACTAAAGTGACTAAGGAGGAAGAGGGTGAACCCTTAACAACCCCAGACACTGATACTCTAGCTACGGCAGATAAGTTGATTATCTCGCTCCATGCCTTGGCCGGCGTTTCTTCTCCCCAGGCTCTCAAAATTCGAGGTTTTATTAAACAATGGCTAATAGTGGTGTTCATTGATAGTGGCAGAACACATAATTTTGTCCATAAGAGAGTAGCATAAGCAGTTCATTGTTTTGTTAAGGCGGTATCTAATTTCCAAGTCCTTATCGCGGATGGGGGGACCATGAAATATGAAGGCCGTTGTGAAAATATTAAGCTTCAAATGGGGAATTATCACCTCAAAACCCACATGTTTTCCATTGAAATGGGCAATTGTGACATAGTCCTTGATGTTGAATGGCTCTGCACACTGGGCCCTATCACAATGGACTTCCAAGAGTTATATATGAGCTTTAAGTAGAATGGGCACATTCATACACTGCAGGGACTCCAAGAAGGTTCTCCTACTACCATTAGCTCACATCGAATGGAGAAGTTTTTAAAAAATGACGATCATGGGATAGTAGCACAATTTAGTGTCATTCACGCCATTGAATCCACTCCTCCTTCCATTCATCCCGAGATGTAACTCCCACCCTCTCGGGGTGAACATGATCATAGCATCCCTTTTCTATCGAGTGCCTAGCTGCCAAATGTCTGCCCCTACGATATCCTTTTGCCCAACAGAATGATATTGAAAAAATCATCAAGGAACTCCTCGAAGCAGGTGTTATTCATCCCAGCACCAACCCTTATTCATCTCCAGTGGTCATAGTTCTAAAGAAAGATGGTGAACGACACGTGTCCAAACTTTAGGGCCCTTAACAAGCTCACTATCAAGGATAAATTTCCTATCCCAATAGTTGATGATCTACTTGATGAACTGCATTTTGCCAAAAAAATTACCAAGATTGACCTCCGCTCGGGATATCACCAAATATAAATGAAGGAAGTTTGGTGGCCTAGGTGCAGGTGATATAGACAAGTGGTCGAAACCTGAAATAATTTCTTCTAACTTTGGCTAAATTTCTCCTTCTGTTTCAACAGGTGTATCAGTCATCTATTATTAGCCTGACTACTTCATGAGTTTTTCCTCTAATCATCCCAACCCTTGTTATTGGGCACAAATCATATCATAGGCCTATTTTCCTCCTTTCGAGCCATAATTCCCTATGAATTATAAAAATATACTAGCGTTGCTTTTAAACAAGAAAACTGCGTGTTAAACGCAAAACACAAAGGCGGAGGGCTTTCTCATTCCAAAGGAATGGAAATACATTATCGGCGCTTTTATATCAAGAAATGTGTTTAATGCAATTAACACTGTCGGCAGTAATCATCAGCCCTTCCATTGTTCCCTTTTCCGACGCGATAACACGTAGTGTTATCAGAGATCGCAATCGGTGACTCCAATGCTCCCAATGCTAGGCTCCTCTCACTCCGATCTTGCAATGCGATTAGCTTCGCAGACCTGACGCCTTATTCACCCTGTTCTATAGTGTTCCGGTTCCGAGCTATCGGAGTTTCGGACTTCGGCAGTTCCAAATGTCCTTCCACTCCACTTGTGGTTCTGTGATGCGATAATGGTTTGGACCCGATACAGGCATGAACCAGACTTAATAAAATATCAGGTCCGGAACTTCATACAGCTAAGTAATTTCATGAATTTCCTGTGTAAAACAGAGTTTCCGCTTGTGGAACTCAACAATGCTTATAAGGAAAACAAGTGTGCCAATATAAGGGAAAAACCGTATCAACAAGCTTAAATCAAGTATTAATAGGGAAACAATGTTGAATCACCATTAACAAGGTTCAGAAGAAAAGAATCGCCACCAAACACACATGCAAATACTAGCTAACAGAGAATTGTCAATTCAAATGCACAGAGAGAGTTCTTCGAAAGTCACAATGCATCCGGGATCAACCTCTTCAGAGCGTCCCATTATTTCCTTTTAAGACATAATCAAATAAATCTTACTCGGTATTTATCTCTTACAAAAGCATGCCAATTACAGTAAATTGATTAAAGCAATTATCCATAAGGCTTATTATCGCTTATCCATAAGCAATTATTACAACATGATTTTATTCTTAATTTTATCCTTATCTTAAACTAGAAAAGTATGGAAATTGATGGCTAAAGGACCCCACTCCTTTTCCTGTAGATTTTTTTTGGATTTTTGGAATAAGTTTGAATATTTTTCCCTCCAAGTCACATGCTCCTGCATCAGACTCCTGAGGAAAAAATTCTTCATGGGCTCCTATCCATGAGCTCATCTACAGAACTGCCCAGTTTCTGTAGCATGTTTTATGTAACCCAAGTAGCTTCAGTGGTTGGCAGATCCTTCCATTTTACCAAATACTGAAAGTACTCTTGTCCCCTTATTTTCTTAAACACCACCTTGTCCAGAATTATTTCTGGCTGCAATTCCTTTTGTTGTGGGTAATTGTTTTACCCAGTCAAACTCTTGTGTCTCTTGATCTTGTGTTGTATCATCTACAGTTTCACCTTCATACTTGTACAGGTCTGCAACATTAAAAATTGGTGATATTCCAACATCAAGGGGTAACTCAATCTCATAGGCATTTGCATAAAAATTTCTTAATACTATGCATGGTCCAATTTTCTTGAACTTCAATTTGTTATACTCCCTCTTTGGAAACCTCTCCTTTCTGAGGTGTGTTAAAACCAAATCTCCAACTTCAAAGTTCACCTCTCTTCTTCTCATGTCTGCTCTGGTCTTGTACTTGATATTATTATCATGTAGCTATTGTTTCACTTGTTCATGTATTGCTTACATTTTTTAAGCCAAATCTTCTCCCTCTGCACTTCTCATCTCTTCTTTTCCCAAGTTTCTCAACTCATATGTTCCTCTTGGATGCATTCCATAAACAATATTTTATGGACTATGTCCTGTACCCCTGTTAGGTGAGTCATTATATGCATATTCAGCTTGTGCTAACAGTTGATCCCATTGCTTTGGATGTTTTGCAGTAAGACTCCTTAAAAGATTGTCCAAACTCCTGTTCACAACTTTAGTCTGTCCATCAGTTTGTGGATGATAGGCAAAGCTGAAACTTAGTTTAGTTCCCACCTTCTTCCATAATGTCCTCTAGAAATGTCCAGCAAATTTGGAATCCCTATCTGAGACAATACTCTTAGGAAACCCATGCAATCTTACAACCTCCTAAAAAAACAAATTAGCAATGTGAGAAGCAACACTAGTTTTATAACATGAAATAAAGTGTGCCATTTTTTAAAATCTGTCCACTACAACAAAAATTGAATCATTACCTCTTTGAGTTTTTGGTAAGCCCAAAACAAAATCCATACTTACCATATCCCAAGGCCTATCTGAAATTGGTAATGGTACATACAAACCTGTGTTTTGGCTTCTTCCCTTTGCATATTGACAGATTTTACAAGTTCTCACATACTTTTCCACATCATATCTCATTTTTGGCCAAAAATAGAATTTGTTCAACTGTTCAAAGGTCTTCTCTATGCCAAAATGTCTTGCAAGTCCTCCACTATGTTTTTCTTTAATTAAGTTCTCTCTCATAGAACAGTTTGGTATGCACAGCTGATTTCTTTTAAACAACAGTCCATCTTGTAAGAAATAATCCAACCATTTACTCCTATCCAACAAAACAGGATTTTTACATGCTTCAAATGCCTCTTTAAAATCTGAATCTTTCTCATATAATTCTTTAAGAAAATCAAATCCTAACACTTGAATTTGACTTTCTTGCAATAATATATTTCTCCTACTTAAGGCATCTGCAACTTTATTTGATTGGCCATTTATATGTTTCAAAACAAAATGGAAACCTTGAAGATACTCTACCCATTTAGCATGTTTCTGGCTAAGCTTTGGTTGCTGCATAATATACTGTATTGCATGGTTATCTGAGTAAAGGATGAATTCCTTTGACATTAGATAATGCCTCCATTTCTTTAATGACTATACAACTACGTAGAACTCCTTATCATAAGAAGAATACTTCTTTTTTGAATCATTTAGCTTTACATTAAAATAAGCTATAGGTTTGTCTTCCTGAATTAATACACCTCCAATAGCTTCTCCGCTGACATCACACTTCACTTGGAAAGGCTTACTAAAATCAGGTAGAACCAAAATAGGATTTTCAATGATCTTCTGCTGTAACAACTGAAAATTTCTTTCCGCTTCATCAGTCCATCTAAATTGTTGTTTATCTTTCTTTATGGTCTCAATAATAGGTGCATTGATCTTACTAAAATTCTTGATGAATTTTCTATAAAAGCTAGCAAGACCATGAAAACTTCTTACCTCAAAAACACTTTTAGGTGAAGGCCACTCCATGATTGCCTTGGTCTTCTCTGGATCCATCTTTAGCCTTTCAGCAGAAATAACAAAACCCAAGTACACTAGCTCCTCTTTCATGAATGAACACTTCTTCAAATTCAGCAATAATTTCTCTTGATGTAGCCTTTGTAAGACATAATTCAAATGTCTCATGTGCTCCTCCTTAGACCTGCTGTAAACTAATATATCATGTAGATATACTATTACAAATTTACCAATAAATTCCTTAAGAACTTCATTCATGAGTCTCATAAACGTACTTGGTGCATTTGACAACCCAAAAGGCATTACTCTCCACTCATACAATCCCTCATTTGTCTTAAAAGCAGTTTTCCACTCATCCCCTTCTCTTATCCTTATCTAATGATACCCACTTTTAAGATATAGTTTTGAAAAATACTTTGCTCCACTCAAGCAATCCATTAAATCTTCAATTCTAGGTAAAGGAACTCTGTACATGATTGTGATTTTATTGATGGATCTTGAATCTATACACATTCTCCAACCTCCATCTTTCTTTGGACTCAATACTGTTGGCACTGCACAAGGACTCAAGCTTTCTCTTATCAGTCGTTTGTCAAGCAATTCTTGCACCTGCTTCCTAACCTCTTCATTTTCTGTAGGAGTCATTCTGTAAGTTGCTTTGTTAGGTAGACTTTCTCCAGGGATCAAATCTATATGATGGCTAATTCTTCTAATGGGTGGTAACTCATTAGGCAAATCATCAACAATAATATCACAATAGTTCTCCAACATTTCTTGAATTTCAATGGGTAAATCAGAAACTGTAGTAAAAGTCATTATTACCTTGGGCTTGCAAATTACAGCAAAATTTACCTCATTCTCTTCAATGTGCTTCAAGTATTCCTTTCCTCCTAGTAACAGAGTTTTTGGATCAGTCTTCTTTCCTGATGTATCTTCTTCTTGCAGAGGCAGCAATATATGATTGACACCATCCTTTATAAACCCTTAGGTGTTTCTTTTCCCATCATGCATAGCTCCTCTGTCATATTGCCAAGGTCTTCCAAGTAATATGTGACACACATCCATTGGCATCACATCACATACAATTTTATCTTTATACTTGCCCAACTAAAACTCCACTTCACATTGTTCATTCACTAATAGTTGATGTCCCTTTTTTAACCATGACACCTTAGAAGGTGTTGGATGTTTCATTGTCTTCAGCTTCAATTTCTCTACCACTTCTGTAGAGACCAAATTATCAATGTTTCCATTATTAATGATCATCTGACAGCATTTCCCTTGAACCTTACACAATGTTCTAAACAAGATCTTTCTTTGTGATGGTTCAGCTATCTCCTTTGTTGGCTTAAGCAAAACTTTATTAACTACCAAAGATTCTCCTCTCTCTGGTATATTTTATTCTTCTGCCAATGTTGCTGCTAGTGCTTCTCCCTCAACTGGAGCAACAATTGCATTCCTTTGGCTTGTTCCTGCATTCTCTGGGCACTCAAAAGCTCTGTGTCCCAGCTTGTTACATCTGTAACATCTTATTTCTCTTCCTCTTCCTCTGCCTCCTCTTCCTCTAGAAAAACTCCCTCTGCCTCTTGCATCACCTCCTGTGGGTGCACGCTGGGTTGAGCTGCTACTAGCTCCATCTTTAGGTGCTATAGATCTTCCTCTACCACCTTGACTTCCCCTTCCTCGGAAAGTACCTCTCCCTCTGGCACATTGCTTCCTCACGAGTTTTTCTTCAGCTTTCAGTGCCACCTGATAAGCTTCTTCTACTGTTTTAGGAGACAGTATACTTATCTCATCTTAAATGTCCATCCTAAGACCATTCACATATCTAGCCACCTTCTCATCTGTATCCTGAGTTTCTCCAGCTCGTATGCTTACCTTATATAATTCCTCTGTGTATTCTTTCACTGTAATAGATCTCTGTCTAAGATTTTGCATCTGTCAGAACAAAGTTTGCTGATAATTACTTGGTAGAAACTTACCTCTTAGCTTTGCTACCATCCTGCTCCAATTCTTGATAGGTTGCTTGCGAAGCCTCTTTCTTTCAGCCTGCACACCATCCCACCAAAGCGCTGCATGGCCTTTTAACTTGGTGACAACAAACTTTACTTTCTTCTCATCTTTTGTTTCTTCATAGTCGAAGAATTTCTCCACGCCATTAATCTAGTCTATTAATTCTTCTGGATTCAGTCCTCCATATATTGAAACCTCGGTCTTTGACCTAGCTATGGATCTCAATACTGACTGGAAGAATCTCATCTCAGGAGTAACTGCTACAGCTTCCTCCTCTGCGGCTTCAACCTCAGGCTCACTAACATCTCCATCATCTATATTTCTTCCTGTTGTTAATGCATCCAATCTAGCTTGCATCTGTTGCACAGCTTCCATTACTTCAACATTTGCAACAGGTCATCCTCTTCCACCATGTCCTCATCCTCTTCCAACTCTGAAATCCATATTAACTTTCCTTCTCCTGCTTCTCAGATTCAATTCAGCGTCAACAGGTTTCTCTGATACCACTAATGGTGGCCTGGGTGCAGGTGATAGAGACAAGCAGTCGAAACCTGAAATAATTTCTTCTAACTCTGGCTGAATTTCTCCTTTTGTTTCAACGGGTGTATCAGTGATCTATTATTAGCCTAATTGCTTCATGAGTTTTTCCTCTAATCACCCCAACCCTTGTTATCGGGCACAAATCATATCATATGCCTATTTCCCTCCTTTCGAACCATAATTCCCTAGGAATAATAAAAATATACTAGTGTTGCTTTTAAATGAGGAAATTGTGTGTTAAACGCAAAACACACAGGCAGAGGGTTTTCTCATTCCAAAGGAACAGAAATACACTATCGGCGCGTTTATATCAAGAAATGTGTTTAACGCAATTAACACCATCGGCGGTAATAATCGGCGGTAATCATCGGCCCTTCCAATGTTCCCTTCTCTGACGCGATAACACGTAGTGTTATCGGAGATCGTAATCAGTGACTCCAATGCTCCCAATGCTAGGCTCCTCACGCTCCAATCTTGTGATGCGATCAGCTTCGCGGACCCGGCACCTTATTCACCCTGTTCTATAGCATTTTGGTTCCGAGCTATCGGAGTTTCGGACTTTGGCGGTTCCAAAGGTCCTTCCACTCCACTTGTGGTTCTGCGATGCGATAATGGTTCAGACCCGATACGGGTATGAACCAGACTTAATAAAATATCAGGTCCAGAACATCATACAGCTAAGTAATTTCACGAATTTCCTGTGTAAAACAGAGTTTCCGCTTGCAGAACTCAACAACGCTTATAAGGAAAACAGGCGTGCCGATATAAGGGAAAAACCATATCAACAAGCTTAAATCAAGTATTAATAGGGAAACAATGCCGAATCACCATTAAAAAGGTTCAGAAGAAAAGAATCACCACCAAACACACATGCAAATACTAGCTAACAGAGAACTATCAATTCAAATGCACAGAGAGAGTTCTTCGAAAGCCACAATGCATCTGGGATCGACCTCTTCAGAGCGTCCCATTATTTCCTTTTAAAACATAATTAGATAAAGCTTACTCAGTCTTTATCTCTTACAAAAGCATGCCAATTATAGCAAAGCAATTAAAGCAATTATCCATAAGGCTTATTATCACTTATCCATAAGCGATTATTACAACATGATTTTATTCTTAATTCTATCCTTATCTTAAACTAGAAAAGCATGGAAATTGATGTCTAAAGGACCCCACTCCTTTGCCTGTAGATTTTTTTGGATTTTTGGAATAAGTTTGAAGATTTTTCCCTCCAAGTCACATGCTCCTGCATCAAAGTTGACATTCCTAAGACAAACTTTCGAACTCATGAAGGCCATTACAAATTCTTGGTCATGTCACTTGGTCTTTGTAATTCCCCATCCACTTTTCATAGCCTCATGAACCACCTTCTGAAACCATATCTCATAAAATTTGTCCTAGTCTTTTTTAATGACATTCTCATCTACAGCGTAACATTGGGACACTCACCTTCACCCTGTTGACCAGGTATTGCAACTACTCCAAGATCATAATTTATTTGTCAAATTATCCAAGTGTTCCTTTGGCATGGAAGAAGTAGATTATTTGGGACACATTGTGAGTCGTGAAGGAGTGAGGGTTGATCTGAAAAAGATTCAGGCAATGCAAGGCTAGCCCCAACCAAAAACCTTGAAGCGTTTGAGGGGATTCTTGGGTATCATGGGCTACTATCACAAATTTGTGCGTGATAATGGATGCATTGTCCGGGCCCTCACTAATCTTCTCCAGAAAATTCCATTTCCTTGGACTGACACAGTTCAGCAGGCCATGTGCTCCACTCTAGTATTGGCCCTACCAGACTTTACAAAACCTATTTTGATTTAATGTGATGCTTCAAATACATGCATTGGTGCAGTATTAATGCAGGAAGGTAGACCATTGGCTTTCACGAGTCAACAACTAATTGGTAAGAATCTGGTTCAATCTACATATGATAAAGAAATGATGTTCATCTTACATGCAGTGGACACTTGGCAACGATACTTATTGGAGCGTCGTTTCCAAATCCGCACTGACCATCATAGCCTAAAATATGTCCTCAAGCAGTGTATATCGTCGCCACAACAAAATAAATGGCTCGCAAAAATGTTGGGATATGATTATGAGATAATTTACAAGAAGGGGCATGACAATGTAGTTGTCGATGCCTAATCGCAACAATTAGAGGATGAGGGCACCCTTTTATCCCTCTCTCTACCCATACCAGATTGGATTGAAGAGGCCTGTCATGAATGGTTCTCCCACCCCTCTCTGTCCCAACTCCTTAATAAATTAAGAGCAGCACCTAATTCCTCAGAGGACTACTCTTGGACAGATGAGGTTCTTCACTACAAGAATCGGGTAGTGTTATCCCCAACCTCCACCCTCAAAACCTGCATCTTGGAAGAGTTGCACTCCTCTCTGGTCACATTACATTTAGGCTTTCAGAAGACTTATGCACGATCACATTGCTCTTTCTTTTGGACCGGAATGAAGAACGACATTCTTACTTTTGTAGTTGAATGTGATGTATGCCAACGCAACAAAGGGGAAACAATTAAGCTACCGAAAACCTTACAACCATTTCCACTCCCTACTTCTGTCTAGAGAGATGTTTCCATGGATTCCATCCCAAAGTCAGGAAATAAATCAGTCATCATGGTGGTTGTTGACCAACTTTCCAAATATGCTCATTTTTGTGCTCTACCACACCCATTTACCCCAACATTGGTGGCTCAAGTTTTCATGGACCAAATATTCAAATAGCATGGCATGCCAACTTCCATCATGTCTAATCATGACCCCACTTTCACCAACAAATTTTGGTAGGAACTTTTCAAGCTACAGGGCACGCAACTCCAACTAAGTATAGTGTATCATCTCCAAACCGATGGTCAAACAGAGGCAGTCAACAAATGTTTGGAGACCTATCTGCATTGCTTCACTTCAGACAAGCAACATCAATGGGTACAGTGGTTGCCTTTAGTTGAATGGTGGTATAATACTAACTATCATGAAGTGTTATGAATTAAATATTCATAACCATATATACAGGGTTAAATTAAATAATAATGTATTAAAATATTAATAAATTAATAATTTAGATATAGATTAACACTAAGCTACTTAATTAAGTTTGAATAGGCATTAGTCAAAAGACATGCCTCTATATGCTAGCATGGCTAGTCAACTCCTATATAAGGAGAACCGCCATGGCCATGTAAAGGAATTCATCCAAGTTATTAATAAAACATTATATATATTATATTTCAATGAAATTGTAAGTTACAATCTTCAACGTACAGTTTTCTCCTCCTATTACTGCAGTGGTATCAGAGCCAAATTCTTCTAGTGATACCCCCACGTCATCCTACTGGTCGCCAGGCCTTGCGGCCTCCCATACCTCCGTTGTTATCTCTCGACATCTACACACCCTCGAATCTCCTACCATCCAACCCTACTCTCTGTGTCCTCTGTCACCCCACTCGTGTCTTTTGTTGTCCAATTATTTCCTTTGTCGTTGTGTTCCTTTCCCCGATGTGTTCATCGCTCAAGTTTCATGCTCCGCGTAGACCCCTCCCACCTACTGGCACCTGCTTGCACCCCAAACCTTCGCCTCCACCCATGCCCTCAGCTCCACTTCGTCATTTCCATCTCTGCTGCAGACTCTTGTACCATCATCAACGACGACTTCAACGCCCGACGCTACCTCATCTGTCATGTTTACAACAGTCAACCATTGACCGCATGTGTAAATCATTGTCGGACAGGGTCATATTCGTCACGCCTTTTTTATCACATCGTTCAGTATATAAATCATGGGTAATATAGACCATGGGTCGATTTAATCGCATAAATTTCGATTCAAAACTATATTAGATAGTTATAATTTAATTAATTAATTAAATTATTATTATTATTATTATATCTATATATTACTATTATTTAAAAAAAATGGGTCCACTAGGAAGAAAAAGAACAAAATGGGTCATGATGATAGTACAAAAAAAAAACCAAGACGAACTCAACAGGCTGCGGAAACACCTTGACGATGTCGAAAGGAACCAACATAATTTTGGGAAGACTCAAAAACGACGTGGCATAGAATATCCGAGCCATTAAAGACATGGTGAGCCAGTCTAACAGAAAAGCCAATCCACCCTCAGCCATGCAAAGTCCTCGGACCTCAGAAGACGAAAATTATCCAAACCATGGATTTTTGAGGCACAAGCAGCCGAGAATACTAGAACTACACTTCGAAGGAAGCCAGTGTTATACTAAGTCTTCCGGAATTAAACATCTTAAAATCAAAAACGAATTACCTAAGTATGATGGTAAGGACCATAAAGGTGCCATAGTATGAGTAAATAAGATGGACGCCATTTTTTTTAGCAAACCCACCACTCGGCTAGCAAGAAAGGGTCATGATTGCATCCAACTACCTAGAAGCATAAGCGTATGATTGGTTTCTGTGGTGGTCTTCTAAATGTACAGGTTGCTCGTTCAATTAGAAAAACTTTAAAAACACCTTGCTGAAAAGATTTAATGACGAGGAAGAGGATGATGTATAAGAGAGATTCCTTCACCTCAAACAGAAAGGAACGGTGAGTGAATACACTCACAAATGGGAAGTGTTGGCGGTAAGGCAAAGAGGATTTTCAGAAGAAGAACTATTCAAATTGTATCATTGTGGCCTTAAAGATTATATTCGGGAAGAATTAAAATTACATAAACCCAAAACCATTGAGGATGTCAGACACGTAGCTATAATTATCAAACGAAAATATAAACTCCATAAGGCACCATATCCCAACAAAGAGAAAACAAACAGAAACTCCAAGGGGAAGTCAGGTAAACCATCGTCAGAGAACACTAGCAAGTACGTTCCACCACCAATGCAAAATGAAGGAAAACAACAATCTAGTATTGAAAGGAAAAAGGATAGAAAATGTTGGAAATGCGGAGACAAGTATTATGCAAGACACAAATGTGAAACGCAAAATGTTTACAACTCCGAAGCCGAACAAGAAGGATCTTGAGAAGATAGCTCTGATGAAGAGAACAATGAAGAAAATGCAACCCCTAATCCAGAATCAGAAGAGGATATGCCACGAATTTCTCTGGCAGCCATCATAGGGATAGCTTAGCCACAGACACTAAAGCTTAAAGGTCACATCAAGAAGAAAAATGTTATAGTTCTAATAGACTCATGGAGTATGCACAACTTCGTAGATGTCAATGTCGCAAAAATACTGAACATTTTTGCTTACCCTATAGCTGATTTAAAAGTTATGGTAGCAAATGGGAAACGAATAGATGGAGTAGGCAATTGCCATAAAGTTAAATTGAAATTAAGCGAATATGAAATGGAGTCCAGTTTTTATACAGTCCCCCTAGGAGGAGTAGACGTCATTTTAGGGATATAATGGTTACACACACTAGGCACGTATTCAGCTAATCACCAAAAGAAGTTCATTAAATTCAAATGGGATGGAAGGAAGTATAAGTTGTTTGGGTTCCAAGCTCCACCCACTCAAGTCATCTCTGCTCAACAAATGAAAATACTTATTTGCAAAGGAGCCCCATCATTTGTTGCACAATGTCAACAGTTGGAGTTATTATCGATAGAAGGGACTCACCAACCATCAGAAATTTCATCCTTGATCTAGAAATACAAGAAGGTTTTTCGAGATCTACAATGAAATTACCCCCTAAAAGGAAAATTTAACACATCATTGAATTCAAACCAGGCTCAACACCAGTAAACATTAAGCCATATCGTTATCCCCATCACCACAAGATAGAAATAGAATGATTGATACAGGACCTGTTGAAGCATGGAATCATTACGAAAAGTAGAAGTCCATACGCTGCACCCGTAGTATTGGTCAGGAAGAAGGATGGGTCTTTCTGATTATGTATATATTATAGAGGGTTAAACAAAATCACTATCAAACATAAGTTTCTGATTTTTTTCATTGATGAAATGCTATATGAACTACATGGTGCAGAATACTTCTCAAAGTTAGATCTAAGATCAGGGTACTACCAAATATAGGTAAGACTATAAGGCATCGAAAAGACAACATTCAGAACTCACGAAGGGTATTATGAGTTTAAAGTTATGCCATTTAGCTTAACAAATGTGCCAACCACTTTCCAAGCAACCATGAATGAACTTTTTCACCGATATTTGTGGAAGTTTGTATTAGTTTTCTTCGATGATATTCTTGTTTACAATAAGACATGGAAAGAGAAACTCAAGCATCGGGAAGAAGTATTATCTGTATCAGAGAAGAATCGGTTCTATGTCAAGTTATCAAAATGTACTTTTGGGCAAAAAGAAGTTGAATACCTAGGACATGTTATATCTAGGGAAGGAGTCAAGGTGGATCCCAACAAAATCAAGGAAATCAAAGAATGGCCCAAACCCAAGAACGTATCCAAGCTAAGAGGATTTCTAGTTCTAACCAGGTATTACAGAAGATTTATAAAAAAACTATGCACATTTGACAACGCCCCTGACCAATTTGTTAAAGAAGAATTATTTTCAGTGGAATAACCAAGGAAACAAGTGTTTCGAGAATCTAAAGGCAGTAATGTCAACCACACCGATGCTAGTGACTCCTGACTTCTCCAAACCGTTTGTAGTCGAATGTGATGCTTCAGGATTTGGAATTGGAGTTGTGTTAATGCAGAAAACCACCCTATAGGATTTGAAAGAAGGAAACTTAATAAACGAGAAGGCTTGAAATCAACATACCAAAAGGAGATGCTTGCCATCATACATGCTTTAACAAAGTGGCGCCAATACTTGCTTGGAAGTAAATTTTCAATTTGAACCGACCACAACAGTGTTCAATTCTTACTTCAACAAAAGACATTATCAACTGAACAACAGAAGTGGATGGAGAAGCTATCAGCTTTCGGCCTGGAAATGTTGCTCAAGAAAGGGAAGGAGAATATCGTAGCTGATGCACTCTCACTTAAGGATGAAAACAATACAACATGTGCCACCATGATAATTGTTCCGGAATGGTTGGACAAAATATGAGTCGAATACGCCAAGGATGAGGATTGTGATTTTATGATTAAAAACATCAATCCAATTTCAAGTGGAAGAATGACATGATATGGTACAAAGGTAGAAATTACCTAACACCAACATCCAAATTTAAGATGAAGATTTTAAAAGAATCTCACAATTCGCCCGCAGCTGAACATGTCGGATTCTTCAAGACTTACTACAACATCCGACAATCATTTTATTGGAAGGGCATGAACAAGAAAATTCATAAATATGTTGCGAAATGTCATGTGTGTCAAAGGAATAAGAGTGAAAATATACCAACCCCAGGGTTGTTACACCCGCTACACATTCCAAATCAGAAATGGGAAGAGATTTTGATGGACTTCATTGAAGGACTACCCACATCTGACGGTAAGGATAAGATATTTGTCGTAGTCAACAGACTCACTAAATATGCCCATTTTATGGCCATCAAGAAAACTGACACCACTAAGCGAATTGCAGAGACGTTTTGTAAAAACATATACAAACTATATGGGTTTCCCAAAGTTATAGTAAGTGATAGAGACGCAATGTTCAAAGGCAATTTTTGGAGAGAATTCTACCACCAGGTAGGAATATCCCTCAACATGAATTCAGCCTTCACCCCAAACAGATGGTCCAACTGAAGTCATAAATAAATGCTTGGAAACATACCTTCGTTGCTTTGTCAATGACAAACAAAACAAATGGACTCAGTGGCTACACCTAGCAGAATGGTGGTATAACACCACCTACCATATGTCGGCTAAAATGACACCTTTCCAAACTCTCTATGGTTATGAACCACCCTGATGGTAGGACTTTGCACTACTTGATTCTAAGGTTCCATTAGTCAAAAACCACTTAGAAGAAAACTAGAGAATCATTAACTTATTAAAAGAAAATATAACCATGGAACGTAATAGAATGAAGCAACAGGCCAACCAACATCGCACTGAAAGAGAGTTTAAAGAGAGAGATTGGGTCTTTGTTAGACTTCAACCCTATAATCAAGTGTTATTAAAACAACAATAAAGAATAAGTTATCACCTAAATATTATGGTCAATATCAAATAATCAAAAAAATAAGTAGTGTGGCTTATGGACTGAAGTTACCCCACAACTGTCGAATCCATAACACCTTTGATGTATCAAGTCTCAAGGGAGTACCAGGGCAAAACCAAGTAGCTCAAACAGAAATATTGAAGACCAGGAAGAATCATCCTAGAACCTGAAGGTATACTTGCTACCCCTGAGAAGGTATTACGGTCCACGACGATTAAGGAGTACCTTGCCAAATAGAAGAAATTACCATAAGAAGACTCATCTTGGGAATCAGAATGTTTTCTTCAGCAACACCCAAACCTACCTATGCTTTGAGGACAAAACAATTTTAAGGGAGAAGCAATGTTATGAATTAAATATTCATAACTATATATATATTATATATATATATATATATATATTATATATAATAGTTAAATTAAATAATAAAGTATTAAAATATAATAATTAATAATTTAGATATAGATTAACACTAAGCTACTTAATTAAGTTTGAAGAGGCATTAGTCAAAAGACATGCCTCTCTACGTTGGCATGGCCAGTCAACTCCTATATAAGGAGAACCGCCATGGCCATGTAAAGGCATTCATCCAGGTTATTAATAAAACATTATATATATTACATTTCAATGAAATTGTAAGTTACAGTATTCAACATACAGTTTTCTCCTCCTATTACTCCATGAAGCCACCAAGATAACGACATATGAGGAAGTGCATGGCCAACGCCCACCTTCACCAGCTTCTTATATGCCCAAATGTTCCAAAATACAGGTAGTTGATCAGCTCCTACAGAATCATGCCACCATGATCGCTCATCTCAAAGATAATCTACATCAAACTCAAAACAAAATGAAGCAAGGGTTGACCAACATCGTTCTGAGCAATCATTTCAAATAGGTGACCAGGTGTTCCTACGACTCCAACCATATAAGCAAACCTCTCTCAAAGAAAAGGGTTTCCAGAAACTAGCACCAAAATTATATGCGCCTTAAGGAGTACCTTGTCAAATCAAAGAAATTACCAGAAGAAGACACATCTTGGGAGTCATAATGTTTTCTTCAGCAACACCCAAACCTACTTATGCTTTGAGGACAAAGCAATTGTAAGGGAGAGGCAGTGTTATGAATTAAGTTTGAAGAGGCATTAGTCAAACGACATGCCTCTCTATGTTGGCATGGCCAGTGAACTCCTATATAAGGAGAACCGCCATGGCCATGTAAAGGCATTCATCCAAGTTATTAATAAAACATTATATATATTACATTTCAATGAAATTGTAAGTTACAGTATTCAACGTGCAGTTTTCTCCTCCTATTACTCCATGAAGCCACCAAGATAACGACATATGAGGAAGTGTATGGCCAACTCCCACCTTCACCAGCTTCTTATATCCCCAGATGTTCCAAAATACAGGTAGTTGATCAGCTCCTACAGAACCGTGCCACCATGATCGCTCATCTCAAAGATAATCTACATCAAACTCAAAACAGAATGAAGCAACGGGCTGACCAACATCGTTCTGAGCGGTCATTTCATATAGGTGACCAGGTGTTCCTACGACTCCAACCATATAAGCAAACCTCTCTCAAAGAAAAGGGTTTCCAGAAACTAGCACCAAAATTCTATGTGCCTTATCAGGTACTTCAACATATAGGAGAAATTGCTTACAAACTGGCCTTACCAATTACATCAAAAATCCACCCAGTCTTCCATGTATCCTGTCTCAAGAAAGTTGTGGGGAACAACTGCAAGGTTCAAACAAGTCTATCAAAATTGGACGAGGAAGGCTCACTTTGGCTCTAACCCAAACATGTCCTCAATACTCACAAAATACATCTCCACGGCCACATAATCAAGGAAGTCTAATCTCTCCAGAAAATGCGACATGGGAACCACACTGTATTCTTCAAAAGTTTCCACAGCTTCAGCCTTGAGGACAAGGTTGTTTTTGATGGGGGAGGGCATGTTAGGATCCAACACTAAGCCCTTTATTTATGTAATAAGCCCAAGGGGCCTAGTCAGAGTCATAGTTAGTTAGTTGAGTCAATAAAGCCTGTAAGTGGTTATCTGCATTAATAATAATTGTAAGCGGTTGACCCACATTATAGAAAAAGGACCACAATTAGTGATAAACAAGCCATAGTTAATAAATAAAGTGGTTAACCTAGGACCACTAATAGTTAGGGTTTTGAATGTCATTAAGTTATAAATAGTCTTAGATAGCAAGGGAAGAATCATGGAGTCTTGTTGTATTCGAGCTCTGCTCTGTTGGAGGTTTCCCCCTCGAAGAGGCAAGTGAACATTGTAATATGCTTATGAATGATAAAATAACTTTGCAGCTTGTCTCAATTCATGTGATATTTCTGTGTTTCTGGCAATATTGTCTCGTATTTATGGCATTATGTTATTCTCGCAGGTCAAGTGCATAACACTATCTCATTTCAGACAGGTTGAATTTCCTCCTGTACTAAAACTCATTGTGATCCATCATTAAGCCTGATCAAACACTTAAGTAAAAGGTTGAAACTCAAAATCTCAAAACAAAATTTTAGAGGGATGAAAGCCTCAATAATTTGACAAGATAATTTTAGGCAGTTACTTTAACAACCAAAGATTGCCTCATCCTATTACAAGAAGATCAAAGAAATCGAAATTAATGGTCTGATGAACTAGGTCGAAGAATCCCAGAGACAGAATAAATTATTACAATATGAATAAGTCAATGAATTTTTTGTGTCGTCAAGAATTATTTGTGTAAGAACCATCTCAAACAATAAAGTCAAAGCACAAAGACCATATAATGGTACAAACATAGAATAAGTATATTCTCTCAAGATTTTCACAATGGATTTATTTGCAAATGATATGCCTTTTATAACAGAGGTCTAAGTCTCGGGCCGAAAGTATAACATATATGGAAGCCCGATCTATGTTGTACAATCCCTTGAAGAAGAGCAAGATTTGTCTAAGTCATCTCCAGATTAGAGAAGCCGAATTTTCCTGATAAGTTGGACTAGTGTCTAAGGTATCTTTGTCTGAAGATTGATCACACTATGGTGATGAGATGTTTATGTGGCCTAGAAAATACAGACCAACGAACTCATTCACTGCTTGGAACTAGAGGTAGGTGCCATCTCCTACAGTGATTTCATTTGAAAGGATTATTTTGAAATCTCAAGGAGAGGAATGTTTGCAAAATATCCTTGGGTGAAAAAGGTGTCAGTGAGATTGGCAAACGATGAGTAAAATTATTTAAGAAACCTGAGTATATGTGCCATTAGAAATTTGGCAACGTCATTTGAATTCAAAAGGTCTGTCATGATGAAGATAACCTATTGAAAGATGTTTGACTAACATCAAGATGGAACATTTCGAATTCTAAATCTTAAAGTCTCTTGGATATGGAAAAGAGAATTTACAAAGTCTTGCAAAATTAGGGTCTGTAAACCCTAGACTAATTTTTGAAGGGTAATGAAGAACAAGGGTTTGAGATAAAACCCTAGCTAAATGTTTCTGCTGAAAGAATAAACCCTAACCCTAGCAAGAAAGGAATGCCATCATGATAACTATGTAGGTGAATCTCAGATGGATGCAAGAAGACTAAAGATCAAGACGGGGTTGATTTTCTTCTCAAAATATAAGTATTTTGTATCTCTCTTTTTTTATTTATACTATTGTTTTTTTTAGTAGTTGTTAGTCTCATCTTTATATTATGTGTTTGGTCGTAATTGTTCTTGATGGCCTCCCAGTGAGAATTGCGAGTACATGGTAAACGCTGCTAAAGCTTTGACAACAAATGAAAGAAATGGAAGAACAAAGCAAAGTGTGTGACAAGAAGACTTTTCCTAAACCATGAGTTGAGTTGACAATAATTGTACTAGATCAAATCCAAGCTTAGAGGGAGCTTATAGATCAGCAAGTTTGAAGTATGCAGCTTAGACAAAAGTGAGTATTGAACATAAAATTATCTCAGTAAAGTGAGAAGATTATGAAGTCAGGTACACTTTTATTAAAACTTATTTCTATGATTTCCGTTGGATGCAAAGGTCACCTTATGCGATGAAAGAAGTGTACATAAGTGTTACCTCAAGCTTGTGAGGTACATGAAGATGTCTTATACTTGCAAGCAAAAAGAAGGCAATGTACAAGCTCCTCAAAGTTGATACACTTGGATTGTTGGATCAAGATTTTAATTTGTCTCTAATAGAAGCTAAAGGACTCGTGTCAAACAGAGCAATCAGAGAGCCCTATTTTAGTTTGAGAGGAAGTTGACCTCTGAGTCCGAGATGATGGATTATCTTTAAAATGGTCAAACAAGGTAACTAATATGCTAGAAGATAACAGGGGCAGAGGAAGCAACTTGAATTACCACAGTTGGATATGTCTCAGTCTGAGAAGTATGACCCAATCAAGGTGACTAGAAAGCATCTGTGAAGGGAACAAATTAGTTTATGATTGAGCCAAGATATGTCATTCATCATGTGTTGGAGTACCAGCATGGTATAATTGGTTATGGCAAAGTCGATTATGATGTGAAATTTTGCTCAAATAGGTATAGTTACAGATTTTGATTGGGAAGAGAGTGTTGAAGACAGAAAGAGTTCATCAAAATATTGCTTATGTATGGGCCCTGTTATAATTTCTGGGATGAGCATGAAGCAGCCATCTGTCGCACTCAATATGGCAAAGGACGAGTATATTAAAACTGGATTCGTAAGTTGAGAAGCCATATGGCTTCAAAGTATACTTGCAAGATTATCTTGATCAAGTGTTGGTGACGACCATGATGGAGGTCGAAGCGCATTAGGATCAAGTACTATATTCAAGACATGGTGTTTAAAAGAGTTGTGAAGCTCCAATATATCTCCAGTGATGAGTGGATAGTTGATAATCTTACGATGCCTCTTTCTATAGCGAAGTTTGTGTACTTTTGCGACAAGCTTGAACTTGTGAAGAATGTCTCTCTCATTAAAAAGGAGAGTTGATGACATACCAGTATGGATGGACATTCTCCCTGTGTCTTCACAACCTTGGTCGGAGAATGGTCTAATATTCTCCCTATGTCATTATGACCTTAGTTGGAGAAGTTCTCCCTATATCATTATAACCTTGGTTAGAGAATGGTTTGACAAATTAGATAGCATCATGGACTAACATTCTTCCTATCTTTATGACCTTGGCCGAAGAATGGTTTGGCGAACTGACATTCTTCCTGTGTCACTTTGACCTTGGTTGGAAAATGGTCTGATAGAAGACATTTTCCCTGTGTCACTTTGACCTTGGTTTGAAGAATGGTCCAACGAAGGATATTCTCCCTGTGTTCGATTGACCTTTGGCTGGAGAGTAGTCCTAGAGGCCGCTCAGATGAGAAAGAGCCTCCCAACATCATGCCCGGATCTCTTTCTAGAGTGAGCTTGTTTAGCATTGATGAGGCCTCTGGTGTTTCACCTAGACTACGCCTATAGTTGTTTAATGGTGAACTATGATTATGTATGCCTGATGTTGGTGATTATGATATTGATAATGATGCTTATCTTAATCTTGATCTTTCCTTAGAAAATTTGTTAACTTAAGATCATCTTGATAGTCATTATGAATACCTCCCTATCTAAGAGGGAGTGTTGAAGTTTGTAACTATGGTCAATCTTCATATTAAAACATTTTTAATATGGACTGACATTCTTCATGTGTCACTTTGAAGTTGGTTGGAGAATGGTCAGATAGAAGACATTATCCCCGTGTCACTTTGACCTTGCTTTGAAGAATGGTCCAGCAAAGGATATTCTCCCTATGTAAGTTTGACCTTGGTTGGGGAATAGTCCTAGAGGCCGCTCAGATGAGCAAGATCCTCCCAGCGTCATGCTCGGATCTTTTTCTAGAGTGAGCTTGTTTATCATTGATGAGGCCTCTAGTGTTTCAGCTAGACTACGTCTATAATAGTTTGATGGTGAACTGTGATTATGTACAATTGATGTTGGTGATTATGATATTGATGATGATGCTTATCTTAATCTTGATCTTTCCTTAGAGAATTTATCAACTTGAGATCATCTTGATAGTCATTATGAATACCTCCCTAGCTAAGAGGGAGTGTTGAAGTTTGTAGCTATGGTAGGTCTTCATATTAAAATATTTTTATCATTGTTGCATGTTCTTCATGCTCAAAAAAAAATCATATATTTTTCAAAAGAAAAATACAAGGCATGTTCTTCGTGACCTTGTCAAAAAAAAATTGAATTTTTGAATTTTAGTTTTGGCTCCACAAAATGTCCAAGTTGGCCCTCAAGACATCAAGTCAGCCCAGCCCTTCATGGCACCCATTCGGCCTATTGATCTCTATATATAAGAGCCACTTGTCCTCTCCTCCTCCATCATTTCAATCAACCATCAAGATATAACATCTTATAGCCATATGAAGGACTTGAAGGAGTAGAACGAAGAAGATCAAGAAGCAAATTGAAGACAAGTCTAATCTATGGCATATACTCTATGAAAAGGGTTGAGTTTTTCTATGGCACATACTCTGTGGAATGGGGCCAAATTTCCTTGTGATAACTTTGTGGCCAAGTTTGAATTCTTGTGGAAGATTGGCCAAGTTTTATGACCTCTCTTGCAAATAGTTGAGAGGGGCATAACTTGGACTCTTGGTGGACACCTTCGCTGGTCAATTTGTCTAGACTTTAATGGCTCTTGTTGAATTAATTTTCTAAGGAAAGAATCGTTGGGTTTTCCCCCCATGTGGGTTTTCCCATCGTAAATGTGTGTTATTGTGTGGTTGTCTCTTATGATCCTAATAACATTTTGTTTTACTGTTGAGCTCCTCTGTGTAATTGCTTTATGATTGAAAATATCACAAGAAAAGAATTAAACTAAAGGATATCATAAGAAGTAATTATTAGTTAGAGGATGCCCTAGATTTTTGACAATTCAGTGGGTAGATTTTGATGCAATGGTATTGCAGGGAGTGCAAGGGTTTGTGTTAAGAAAAAGTGAAGGGAAAGTTATTGTTGGTCAATTGGGTTAGTGATGGCTACTTGGTTGCATTAAGAGAATTCAATGGATGGGGCAAGAAACTTCGGTGTATGGAAGGAGAGAATTGTTTTGTTGTTTGAGCAAGAGTTGTGGAATATTGTAGAGAAGATTGTCACTATTCCTATAGATTCTACTCAATTTGGTTGAGTTTCATAAAAGGAATGTGAAGGTCAAGGGGATAATCCCATATTCCACTAAAGACCATATTATACCTCAAATGACAGGGAAGAAGAATGCTTATGAGATGTGGGCATCCTTAACCAAGTTATACGAAAGTACAAACCAAAACAGAAAGATGGTGTTGAGAGAGAAACTGAGAAATATTGGGATGTCTGAAACTGACACAATTGTATCATACCTAACCAAGATCGCACAAATCAAAGATGAGTTGGTAGTAGTGGGAGAAACTATTATTTGTGAAGAGTTGGTTAGATCATCCCTGAGGGATTTTCCAAGAAGTGGGATGGCTTAATTGATGGGATTGTAGCCCATGAAAATATTCTGGATAGGGGGAGATTAGGGAAAATTGTGGGATGATTTCACTTAAGAGGAGATAAGACGAAATGCAAGAGTGGAGGCTAGCATGGTAGGGATGATGACGAGAATGTTCCTCTTACTACAAACAGAAAAGGTAAGGTTAAGGGAAGTAGGGGATCTACTTCTGAGGACATGAGAAAAATGATTTGCATGTCACAAGATTGGTCATTATGCAGGCCAATGTCCTTATAAGAAGAAAGATGCTCAGGTGGTTGCCACAGCATCAACTAAGATTGATGACTTTGCTGAGAAAGATTTTTTACTATAGTATTGTTGTGTATGAGGACAATGGGTTATGGCTAGTGGACAGTAAAGCATTTAGTCACATGACAAGGATGAGGTCGATGTTCCACAGTATTTCAAAGATAGACTCAAACTGCCATGTGAGTAATGGAGCTAGCACCACGCATGCAATAAAGGGGGTTGGATGTGTTAGATTCCAACTAGATTCAAGGGATTTCAAGAGGTAACATGGATGTTAGTTGTTCTAAGGTTGATGGTACACTTACTCTCAATATCATCTTTGGAGGATGATGAATATAGAGTTTTGCTCAGGGATGGATAGGTGCTTCTATGTTCAAAGAGAGTGTTGTCGTCCCCCCCTGTGACCCCCGCTGCTTTCGGCGCAACGAACAGGGGCAACTATCGCCCCCCCTGCGACCCCCCTGTTGCGTCTAGCGTAACAAACAGGGGCAGCTATCGCCCCCCCTGTGACCCCCCCCCTCCCAGCGTGTGGGGCTAGTCGTGGAAAGAATATAACACATACCCAACAAGAACACTCATGGCGACACAGTTGTGGTTGTCATACAAGTTGTTAGGATAGTGTATGGGTGTATCCGAGGGGGTCTTGGATACAAATCAGTGTTAGGTACTCAGAGGGGATATGTGACTAAGAAGAGCGATTCTTCAAGTACTACCAAGAGACTCAGTCAGTATGATATGACGTTGATAGAAGTTTCGGAGTGTGATAGGACTCCTTGGAGCATGGTTGGTTGTGACAGGCTCTTAGCTCAGGTTTCTAGTCAAGTAGCAAGACAGGTTCAGGGTCAGAGGGCATAACTACAGGTATTGAAATGGGCTTGGAGACAGATTCTGGCAGTGGTAGTACCAGAAGTACCTCCCTCATTAAGAGCGTGTTAGACAGATTCTGGTAGTGGCAGTACCAGAAATACCTCACTCGCTAAGAGCAAGTGCTAGTTTTTGATAGGTCAAGGGTACCTAGCATGCAAAAGTGACGAGCACATTTCTCTCTCTAGGCACTTTAAAAAGTGATTTTATAAAAATGGAAAGTGTATTTTTTATATTTAATAACTAAAAGGTGACCTTTTATAAAGTGAGTTTAACTTTATAAAGTTTGGTTCACTTAAGTGATTTAAGTGGGCCCAATGTGAAATTAAGTCATGACCGCTGATCTTGAGATGGTCAGATAGAATCTTAGCCATTGAGATCGAGAGTTAGGGACTTTTGTCATTAATGAGAAATAAAAAGAGAAATGGGAGAGAAAGGGGCACATTCTTTGAGAAGAAAGTAGGAAGAGAGGAACTAAAGAAAAGCATAGGAGTAGCCAGAGACGACACAAATCCCAAGTCATTTAACACACAG
Source organism: Pinus taeda (assembly GCA_000404065.3). Taxonomy (NCBI): domain Eukaryota; kingdom Viridiplantae; phylum Streptophyta; class Pinopsida; order Pinales; family Pinaceae; genus Pinus; species Pinus taeda. Next base: position 36,992 of record APFE030267812.1, on the reverse strand, counting down.
ATTGGGCACACTTCAAAGCAATTTTCAGCGATTATTTGTAGGGCCATATCGCTGGCTCGGACAGCAACAATTGACATGATCTTTGAGGGTTGTTCAGCAGGTCTTTGGCATGAAAATCGGGGACCATGTAGGGAATTTATTGCTCCTTTGTTCAGCATGATTTTCAAGGGACTGTACAGCAGGGTATTGTTATATTATATAATGCATTTTTCAAGGGCCACACTGTTAAAATTGGCAAATAGGGCCAAACTTCAAGTGGGTTACCTTATTCATGGTTGATTATATTTTTCTTGAATTCCTCTCATCGAGAGGTGTAGGATTGATCTAAAGATCATCCAATTCCGATAAGTATTTATGGAGATATGAATTTATTTAGATTATGGACTAATTGTCAAAGTCGGCCAGCGACTTATGTAAGCTCAGAAGCCCAACAGATGCATCTATTCATCATCAACGTTTTGCATATAAATACAAGGAGCATTCTCCTCATTTGCACACTCACTACTCATCACATCTCTCTCTCTCCTGTGCAGAAAAAGAGTCTCTTCTCTCTCCTGCGTAGAAAAGTCTCTCTCACATGTGGAAAGGAAGGACGCAATTTTCTAGGGTCTACAAACTGCAGATTGGAACTTTGACTAGCGTTGACCAACATTCTCTCTCTCTGGACTGCGCAGTAGGTGAAGCTTACTCTCTTTGGAAAGCCGCATTTTTTTGGCACTGGAATCAAGGTGATCCGACCTCCGGTTTGGCAGAGATTGACTGCCCTAGTTTAGCGCTGATGCCGCTGATGCTGCTGATGTAAATCAAACTTTTGTACTATTTCTCTCTACTAAATTATTGAAGATAAAAGAAGATTTGATCAAAGGGTTTCCCCATATTGGGGTTTGTCCCTGGCTAGCCGCCACATCTTGTGTCTCTTGTCTTGGCTTGTATTCTATTGATTGTTTAAATGTTCTATCTGCACTTTACTTAATGCACATGTGATTGCTAATCTGTGGATAATAAAAAGAAAGATAAGTAAACTGCTCTAAGCATAGAACATACCATTATTTAACATGGTATCGAAACTGAGGTGAAAACAAAGCCCAAGCAAGAGCCAGAGCAAAAGCAATCACCGAAGACAAGGCTATCTAAAAAGAACTATGGGGTCCTCAACACACTTCCCTGCTGAAGACAAACTCTGTAAGAAGTCTGACTACCACGGATGGAAGATGTCTCTCGATCTAACATTAGAAGAACAAGAAGTGTTGGACCATGTGAGAGGCGGAGTTGTCAAGCCTCCATCAAATGCATTCACTGCTGCTAGGAACAAATGGACCAAGGGAGAAGTCAAAGCAAAGAAGATCATCCGGGCCTCTATCGACAAGCGCTTTGTGGTCTATGTTTCTGAGCTAAACAACTCCAAGGAAATCTACGATAGACTGGTGAGTTTATTTAAAGTTAATGATGCAAATCAAGTTTTGTTTCTTAGAAATAATCTTAAGGAAATTAAGAAGGGCAAAGATGAAAATATGCAACCATATTTCTTAAGGATCACTGAGATCAAGAATGATCTCCTATCTATTGGGGAAGTAATTCCTGACAGGGAAATGGCACTCACAACTCTTGGAGGATTACCATCTGAATGGTATATATTCAGGACTACTCTCCTCAACAATAATGTAATTCCCGGATTTGAGGAATTAATGGCTAGATGCATTCAAGAAGAAGCAAGAATGGAAGAACAGGAAATGCACACACTTAAAGGTCATCCCGCTGCCTTTTCTTCTCATGCTAAAAGAAGAAACAATTTCGAGACTAAATCCAAAAGGAAGATTCGACCAAAGGGTGGAAGAGGACGATGTTACCACTGCAATAAACCAGGTCATTATGCAAGGGAGTGTCCTGATAAAAGGAACTCACACCAGGATGATGATCAAAATCCCCCTCGAGGCAATCAAAGAAATGGCAGGTTAAATGGTCGAGGTAAAAGGAGTGCTGGAAATCAAGGAAGAGGAAAACCATTCAAGAAGGCAAGAAATTCAAGGTATGAATCTAACATTGTTGACAATAAGCAAGATGAGTATTATCTACCAGCTGCTCTATCTACCACTGCTCCCCCGGACTCGTTGGGAAATTGGCCTATTGATAGTGGTGCCTCAAGGCACTTCACTGGTTACAAAGAAGCTCTCTATAATCTGTTAGAGAAAGAAACCAATCTGGAAATTGTTCTTGGAGACAATTCAAATATCCCGTGACAGGCGTAGAAAATGTCACTCTTCAATTGAATCAGGGTAATACCATCCACTTACAAGATGTATTATATGTACCTGATCTCAAAAAGAACCTGGTGTCCATTTCGGCAATGGAAGACAAAGGCTACAAGGTGGCTTTCAGCGATGGCAATGTATGTGTATGGAAAAAGGACTATAAAGATGCTTTTACTCTTGGGTTTCGAGTTGATTCATTATATCAGGTTAGAGGAAGTCCACTGGGTGTCATGACTTGTGACACATCTCTTCAGTCCAAACTATGGCATCGGAGGTTTGCTCACCTTCATTATAAAGCTCTACCTGATGTAAGAAAAATGGTGACTGGGATGCCCGAGTTCATATTAGAGCAAGAAGGTGTATGTCCAGGATGTGCCGAAGGAAAGCTAAAAAGGGGACCATTCCCCTCAAGCCAAATCAAGACTTCCGATATATTGCAGTTAGTTCACTCAGACATATCCAGTATGATGCCTGTGAACTCCTTGGGAGGATATTTATATTACCTCACTTTTACAGATGATTATTCTCGCAAGACTTGGATATATTTCGTGAAAAAGAAGGATGAAGTGTTCTCCTAGTTTCGACACTTCAAAGCCTTGATCGAGAATCAAACTGAAAAGAAGATCAAGATCCTAAGGATTAATAATGGGACTGAATATGAATCCAATGAGTTTCATGACTTTTGCAAAGAGGTTGGCATTAAGAGGGAGACCACTACACCCTATACTCCTGAGCAGAATGGTGTGGCAGAAAGGAAGAACCGTACAATTGTGGAAGTTGTCCGTGCTATGCTGCATGATCAAAGACTTCCGAAGTTTCTATGGGCCGAAGCTGCAAACACCGCCATATATGTACAAAACTGATGCCCTCATCAAGCATTGGGTTCCAAAACTACTGAAAAAATGTTCACTGGTAAGAAACCTGACGTATCTCATTTTAGAATTTTTGGAAGCCCTATATATTTTCATGTGCCGAAAGAGAAAAGGAATAAATTGGGTGCATCTAAAAAGAAAGGAATCTTCGTGGGCTATAGCGAAAATACTAAGGGCTATAGAATCTATGTAGTTGGTCAAAGGGCAGTCGAGATTAGTCATGATGTCACCTTTGATGAAGATATGGCTCTTAGCAAAGTAGACAATCTTCCTACTTTAAGGGGATCTAAAGACGCTGACACCAGGGAACCGAAGGAAAAGGAAGATGAGATAATGCCTGATGTGGAAGAACCTATGGATCCTATTGATCCTCCACCACTTGAACCTTTCTCTTCAAGGAAGAGGCTTTCATGGCTTAGGGGGACACTTGATGATGCTGAAGGACACAGCTCCCCGTGGAACCTTCCGTGAAAGTAAGAAGCCGAACAGGTATCAGAGATACCTAACTATCATGAGCACGATCATCCAAAATGAGCCTTCATCATTCACAGATGTCGTCTAGCATAAAGTATGGAAGGATGCTATGACCGAAGAATATGAGTCTATTATGAAGAACGATGTCTGGGATGTGGTCTCCAGACCCCAGGACAAAACAGTTCTCACTTCTAAATGGCTTTACAAGATAAAGCATGCAGCTGATGGAAGTACGGAAAAGTATAAGGCTCGTTTTGTCGCTTGAGGCTTCTCCCAGAAGGAAGGTATAGACTATGACGAGATATTTGCACCTGTTGCCCGATATAACACTATCCGCTCGATCATAGCCCTTGCTGCTTCGCAAGGATGGAACCTACATCAAATGGATGTCAAGACTACATTCTTACATGGTTCGATCAAAGAGGAGGTCTATGTGGAGCAACCCGAAGGATTTGAGATTTATGATCGAGAATTTTATGTGTGCAGGTTGAAGAAGGCCCTCTATGGGCTAAAGCAAGCACCCCGAGCATGGTATGAGAGGATCGATAGCTACTTGATGAAGCTAGGATTCACTAGGAGTGAAGCTGACCCTAACCTTTACTTTAAGGTTATAGATGACAAGCCTCTCATATTGGTGCTTTATGTTGTCGACCTCTTCGTAATAGGTGCAGACCCTCTCATTCACAAATGTAAGAGGGAGTTGGCTTCTGAATTCGAAATGAAAGATCTAGGACTCATGCACTATTTCCTAGAACTCGAAGTCTAGCAGAAACCAGGGGAGATTTTCCTATCTCAAGGAAAGTATGTGGTGAAAATACTGGAAAGATTCGGCATGGTGGACTACAAGACCGTAACTACCCCAATGGAGCTTAACTTTAAGAAGTTAAGGTAGTGCTACCGGACCTGTTTTACGAAATGCTACCAAGTATCGACAGCTCGTCGGAGCATTGATGTTCTTGGTGAACTCCTGTCCGGATATATGCTTTGCAGTCAACACTTTGAGCCAATATATGGTTAAGCCTCATCACTCACATTGGATTGGTTCTGTTATCACTCAAAATTTTCTCAAGGTTAAAGAAAGAAATTTCTGAGGTAACCACAAACCAATCTTTTAAGTACAGAATCTAGCCAATTTGTACTCAAAGAAAGCTCTCTTTATGATTTAGCTATGTTTGGTGAGATATTAGACTAGTTATGAAAGTTCCAGGTTGTTTTGTTTGAGAGTGGTGGAATTCTGAAACAAACGAGAAAATCAAGCTTTTAGGCCATTGGGCTATGGAGTCAAAAAGGGATAATTCACTGAATTAAATCAAATCGCTGAGGTAGGATTTCAACAAGCAGGATAACATAGTAAAAACAAACTTTGGGGCTTGAATGGATGATATTTCTTCTCAAAACTAGAGGGCAAATAAGAATCCTCAAGTTAGGATTAGAAAGAGGAAAGCAAGATAGGTCAACTAGCAGAGGGCAATTAAGAATCCAATACCAGGGACTTATTAGAGAAAAACTACAGGGATAAAGGAGCAGTTAAGAATTCCTTTATCGAAATAGTTTAGAAGAAAACATATAAATGGTAGATTGTTGATAACAAAGAGCAATAAAGCTAATTCTGATATACTTTGACTATTTTACCATTTAGATTTAAGATGCATGAAGCATTGAAACATATAGAAAACACACAAAATCACAAGGATAGAATACTTATTGGTAATTATACTGCACATGAATCTGATGAAATGTCCTCAACTTTCATTCTTTTTCTAGCAAAAATCCAAGTTTAAGTACAAAAGCTTTCATAGCTTGATAGGATAGAGTTACAGAGATTTTATAGAATCCACCTTAAAATATTTCAAATGAAGAAGTATTTAAACTAATTCTAAACTAAAATATCCTGAAAAAATATCAAGATTGGTTTCACAAATATCTCCAACTGTTTTACATTAATAGAACTTAAATAAAGGACATTCAACAACTAATGAATCTATTTGGCACTATGTTTATGGATTTATGGTGAGAAAGACGATAAATTCGAATTTGATAGCAACACTTAGTTGATGATGAGACATCCCAGTCACTAACTGCATCCTTCCTTTGTGCATTCTGCCCCCGAAATTCTACAAACTTAGGGTCCAATGATATGCTTGTATATCTCAATCCGAGATAGATATATAAAAAGTGAAAGAGGTTATTGTAGATAAGAATGTTTTTGAGATAAACCTCTCTCAGTTTCCCCAAATTCATCTCCATATGTTCACAATATTCTCTGCAAAAAGATGTCAAAAATAGGACTTTGCACAAACTGAAAAATAGGTTGTAAAAACATGCACTTATCTCCCTTTTGATAATACATGTGTAAAAAGTGAGACAGGTTTTTGTAGATTGGCCTATTAGGAACAAAAACCTCCTCCAGTTTCTCAAAATACTTCTTGTATTGGCCACAATAGTTTCTGTAAAACTATGACTTAAACAGGAAATTTCTGAAAAATGTACCATTTCTGCTCTAATTTCATCTTTTAACCTCAAATTTATTTTAACTGTTTTTCACTTTTACTTTGGATAAACTTCATTGTTGCCAGTGAAAGTATTTTCATCTTTGTTTAACCCTTACTGTCTCCAAGTTTACTTTTACAATTTTACTTTTACAGCTTACTTTTACTGCTCTATTTTTTCATCTATCTTTACTTTGACATGAATCCATATGCTCTGTAACTATCTTCCCTACTATTTATCTTCATGCTCGCTGATTTACTCGATTTGGTCTTCAATCTGATACTCTTTAATCCTTATACACTTTGACTATGTCCTTTTACCTTCACTGTATATTTTAGGTTTTTTACTGTCTATCTCAATAGTAAATCATTTAATTCCATATTCCTTTGTTTGTCTTTTAACTGTATGTTTAATTTTCCATCTTTGTTTGAATAGATTTGATAACAATCTCGGAGTAAACAGGGCTTATGACTAGTATTAAGATTGTTTATCCAAGGTTGTGGTCTTTTAATCACCTGTAAAACAAAACAAATCGTTAGGAAAACGTTAGGTTGACAGGGAGGGTCATTAATGGATTTATCGAGCTTTATAGATCTATGAAGTGGGTCCAAAATGATTTTGAGAAGTAAACCATGCTTGAATTAGTTAACAAAGGCTTCAGGTGGAGCAAAAGGGTTTCATAAGTTTATACAGTAGAATGGGCGAAGGGCAAGAAAACATGGATTCTTGGGGTTTTGAACTTTAATGGGCAAACTTTCAAAATATGGCGCGAACTGAACAATAGATGGTTTGTCGTGTAGCGGGTAGCCGGTAAGTGGGTTCCATCGCACCGCTTTTGGGAGGTTGGTGGTTTTGGCAAAGGGTCATGCGATGCCACACATTGAATGACACGTAGCATCGGCGAAAAGTCAAAACAGTTTATATCGCGTGGTTAACGTTCGACCAAAAGGCCAGCGCGATATGGATGAAAGCTGTTGGATGAGGGAAAGGCCGATCGGACTGTAGTCGGCAGCGGAAAGTGTTAGGGAGTTAAATGGAGGGGCCTGATTATAATTAAAATGATTTTAATTATATCGGGGATGATATGATTGGACGAATGAAGGATTAATAACTTTAATGATATCGGAGGTGATATGATTGGCAGGGAGGCTATTAATTAATCTAGGGGATTAATTAATCCCTTCTTAACACATCGGGGGTTTTGGATCTTAATTAATTGCGGTTCGATTAATTAATCCAATTTAGTTAACTTTATTTATGGTTAATTTTTCAAATCATCGGGAAAGGATATTTATTTATTTTGGGATTTTTAGTAATAATACAGGAAAGGGTAAGTTGTTTCGGGAGTTACATAAATAATAAAAATTAAAAGTTAATATGACCATGGAAAGAAAATGCGCTAAGTAAATGTTTCCTGAAATACATTCATCATCCAACATTATGACTTAGGCTAAAATGTGCTTAGGGGGTTTTATAAAGAACCATTTATTTTTCCCAAGTAAAAGAGTGATTTTACCTTAGGAAAGGGATTTGAAGGGGATGAATGAATTATTAAGGGGGTGAGTTTTGATGAAGGGGCTTTAACACTTAGGCCTTACAAGTTATTGGACCGAGGGTCCGGTCCCTCCAAAAGTCAGAGAAATGCTCTGAGCCCCTTTAAGTTTTAGGTTGTTGATGCCTTTAGTACTTATGGGAAATTAGTAAAACTTAGGGAAAAATGAGTGAGGAGGTTAATTAGTTGACTTTATGTAACTGCTCAATTATCATCCATACTTTAAGTGCTTTTGATGATGAAAGTATATGACTTGATAATCTGGATAATCATGCATCATACATAATTCTGCAACCAATTATCTAATTACCCACCTACATATCCTACCATTTTTTCTACTCTTTATTAGGGTGCACTTAAGCTGACAAACCCTTGTCAAACATTTTTCTTTTCTTTTACAATAAAAATCTATCTAAAACTATCCCTATTACATCCAAAGGCTCAGATTACACTGTTGAGCTCTTTTTATTTCCTCTACCTATCTGCTTATATGCCAAGATTAAACAGTTTGGTCAGATTTTATTCTCTATTACTAAGCATGAAATTCAAAACATGAAATAGCCAAGTTTACACTATTTGACCATCCATGGATTGTGGCAAAGGTAACAAGTTGCACACAATCATTATTATGCAAAAAAGTAAATAGTAGTGGCATTTGGACTTGCACACTTTCATGGTCTTTTTGTTTTTGGAGTTCATATTTTTTATCTTTTTTGACCTTTTTTATTCTTTTTGTCCTTTGATTTTTCTTTTGGACATACCCTGTTTACATTTTTGAATTTTTTATAATATGGAAAACATTTGCAAAAAGCAAAGGTATGTACATAATACAGAGTTAAAATCAGCGAATCATAAATTATGACACCTATTGGTATAGGAACCTAATAGGTGCCAAGAATATGCTGAGATATCTTCATGGCACAATCACTCATGGATTAAGATACACTGCAGGAAATGTGAGACTACTTGGGTATACTGATGCTGATTGGGCAGGCAATGTGGAGGATTGGAAGAGCACATCCAGGTGCTATTTCTCTTTGGGATCTACCTCAATATCCTATATGAGCAGGAAGCAGAAGTCGGTGGCTCTGAGCACCGCCGAGGCAGAATACATCGCTACTAGCATGGCCTCTTGTGAGGCAGTTTGGTTGCGAAAGCTCTTCAGTGAGCTGTTTGGATTTACATAGGATACCGTCGTGATTCTATGTGAACCAAAGCGGGATTCATTTATCAGAAAATCTTGTATTTCATGATCGCTCCAAGCATATTGATATCAGGTACCACTATTCGAGATATGGTGCAGAGAGGAGCAATAAGGCTCCAACATATCGGTACAGATGAACAGGTCGTCGATATTCTAACAAAGCCCCTAGGAAAGATCAAATTCCTGACTTTCCGAGAACGACTTGGTGTCGTTCAGAGACCCTCTGATGAGGGTCAAGTATGATGTACTGAGCTCTGGGAGCTCCAGGGGGGGCGTGGGGTACTTCTTGGAGCGACATATGACCACAGGTTGACTCACCATCCCCTGTTGGTGCACTTTGTATAGGGTAAAAGGTTCAACCTTCCCTTGTGACACCCCGTGGCGAATATGGAACAGCATGATTAGTTCTCCTGTGGGCCTGGATGATGTGTTCTCCATGGTGATTGTGGAACAGGATGATTCGTTCTCCTGTGGGCCAGGATGATTAGTTCTCCATGGCATCCACTGGACAGGATGATTCGCTCTCCTGTGAACAGGATGATTAGTTCTCCTGTCGAGGCATCCTACCCATGCAGTTTGGGACTCATGGGAAGTACTTCTCATCTGATCAATGAGCAGGGAAATGAGGATAGCGACCATAGTAGTACCGATGGACGCATCGTTGTATCTACCGTACTCCCTATGCTAAGATGACCTTCATTGATCTGATATCAATGATACTGGTCTGGGACCAGTGAGAGTGATACACACTCCGAGACTGACTTCGGGTCAATGGAGGATGGTATGATACATCCTCGATCATTTCTTCTTCATAATTCGAGCAAAGCAGCACAGAACCGAGCAGAGCAAAGCAAGCAGAGCAGAGGAAAAGGGTCAAGCCACACCAGACAGTGCATTTGATGGATGGACAGCATTGTCAGTCCGACAGATTGCAGATGAAGTTCTCCCTAGTTGAGAGGGAGTGTTAAAATTGGCAACTAGGGCCAAACTTCATGTGGGTCACCTTATTCATGCCTGATTATATTTTTCTTGGATTCCTCTCGTCGGGAAGTGTAGGATTGATCTAAAGATCATTCAATTCCGATAAGTATTTATGGAGATATGAATTTATTTAGATTATGGACAAATTGTCAAAGTCGGCCAGCAACTTATGTAGGCTCAGAAACCCAACAGACGCATCTATTCATCATCAACATTTTGCATATAAATACAAGGAGCATTCTCCTCATTTGCACACTCACTACTCATCACATCTCTCTCTCTCCTGTGCAGAAAAGAGTCTCTTCTCTCTCGTGCACAGAAAGGGCTCTCTCTCACACATGGGAAGGAAGGACGCAATTTTCTAGGGTTTACAAACTGCAGATCGGAACTTTGACCAGCGTTGACCAGCACTCTCTCTATCTGGACTGCACAGTATGTGAAGTTGACTCTCTTTGGAAGGCAGCATTTTTTGGCACAAGAATCAAGGTGATCCGACCTCCGATTTGGCAGATATTGACTACCCTAGTTTAGGGCTAATGCCACTAATGCTGCTGATATAAATCAGATCTTTGTACTATTTCTCTTTGCTGAATTATTGAAGATAAAGGAAGATTTGATCAAAGGGTTTCCACATATTGGGGTTTGTCCCTGGCTAGCCACCACATCTTGTGTCTCTTGTCTTGGCTTGTTTTCTTTTGATCGTTTAAATGTTCTATCTGCATTTTACTTAATGTACATGTGATTGCTAATTTGTGGATAATAATAAAAAAAAGATAAGCAAACTGCTCTAAGCATAGAACATACCATAATTTAACACACACAAATGATAAAACGGCGGCCGTACAACAGGAAAATGAAGGGTGAAAGTGGCTCAGTTTTCGAGACAAGTTTGAGCATTAATTGCTGGAAATTGTATTTGTTGAAACCTCAGAAGTTTTCTGTGAGCTCTTGTAAAATTCCTCTTCTCTACTGGTTTCCCTTCAAGGTTTTTCCAAGGGATTTGCACAAAACCCTATCTCAAATGTGTGGTGTTTATTTTTCATTTTCATCTGTTAAATATCAGTTTTAGTCGTGTATTTCTGCTCTCAAAAATCAAATTGAATGTGTTTACTGCTCTAAGCATAGAACATACCATAATTTAACACACACAAATGATAAAACGGCGGCCATACAACAGGAAAATCAAGGGTGAAAGTGGCTCAGTTTTCGAGACAAGTTTGAGCATTAATCGCTGGAAATTGTATTTGTTGAAACCTCAGAAGTTTTCTGTGAGCTCTTGTAAAATTCCTCTTCTCTACTGGTTTCCCTTCAAGGTTTTTCCAAGGGATTTGCACAAAACCCTATCTCAAATGTGTGGTGTTTATTTTTCATTTTCATCTGTTAAATATCAGTTTTAGTCGTGTATTTCTGCTCTCAAAAATCAGATTGAATGTGTTTAGTTTAAAATGCATTATTTGTGAAATTTGTATTGGAGTAAGAAATCAAAGTAATGGCTAAGTAATTCACAAAAGTCCAAGAGAAAACTAGATTGTAATTGAAATTCCAACAGAAGTATAAAATAAATAAAAAGACATTTCCTGTATCTACTGTAAGTTTAGTAAAGAATTATTTGTTTCAAGCAAAAAGACAGACTCAATCTCAAGTCTAAAGTTAACATCAATTCGTATTCATTTACGCTACAAACTCCAAACCTACTACCAGTCAGTCCCAACTACAATATAAATTTCTTGCATCTCACAATCTTTACCTTTCAAAAAAGTTTAACCTCGGCCCAACTCAAAGTGGTTTCTGCACTCCAGGCTCCGATATATCATATCGTGCGCCAGATATCAACAAAACATTCTGGTGACTACGCAGATCAAGTTAAGCAATTTCATTTGGTATACTTTTGTTATTCCAACACTCACAAAATGATGGGAAGAGTGATGTAATTGTTGCTGACATCATGTAATTCTGCTATAGAAGCTTTGTTTTTCATAACTGTCTTCGAAGGCCACTTAGTAGTTTGAACATCACAGCTGTTCTATGCCTAGTATTATTCCACAGATAAACATAAAGATCTGAAGAAATTCCAGTGTGAAGTGTTACGAACAAAAAAAGCAACTAGAATAGCCGTCTTTGTAGACCAGTTAGTGGTTTGAACATCACAGCTGTTCTATGCCTAGTATAATTCCAAAGATTGACATAAAGATCTGAAGAAATTCCAGTGTGAAGTGTGTTACGAACAAAAATAGCAGCTAGGACAACAACTGGGGGATAAATTTGAGAAAATTAATTCAAAAGCTATGCCTAAATACTAACACACGATAACAAACAATAAAATGATACTCATGAAGCACAGTAATATATGCACTTAACCCTAGAGTTAACAATATAGCCCGAATGAACAAAAATAGCAGCTAGGACAAAAACTGGGGGATAAATTTGAGAAAATTAATTCAAGAGCTACACCTCAATACTAACACACGATAATAAACAATAAAATGATACTCATGAAGCACAGTAATATATGTACTTAACCCTAGAGTTAACAATATGCCCCAAATAAGCGTTCTTCAAAATTCAATGAGCAGACAAGCCAGCAAATTGGATAGTCTACAATTTTGGGACTGGTTATTATGGGCCTATACTTAACACAAACAGGAGCAAGCAAGCACTAATACATATTATCTGAAATTACAAAAAGAAAATAAGCGGTTCAATATTTACTATTTTACACATCTAATGTAGTCAACTGGCAAATATAACTTACCCAGAACATCCAGCTTCTCTCTGCAATATTATCTAGTAATTGTCCAGCCATGAAGAATGAGTTTTTTAACATAAATAATTGATTTATATTCTTATCGTCCTCATTTTGCCGATGTATCTTATACCCAGAACATCCAGCTTCTCTCTGCAGTATTATCTAATAATTGTTGAGCCATGGAGAATTAGTTTGGAAACATAAATAATTGGACACCAGCAATATGCAGAAAACCACTCTTGCTTAATTGTCTAGCATTTCAGAAGCGGAACTATTTTCCTCACCAGTAATAATGCTAACTTCGGCAATAAGATCGTTCAGTCTGCCTTCATGATTCCATATGAACAAAGAAAGACATTACAGGAGATTGCAATATACATTAACATAAAAAAATTACAATCTCAACCAACCTTTCTCCCCTTTTTGTTGTGAATAGCAATGATAGCAGATACATCAGTTTCTTCAGCATCTTGTTAGATCTTACATTAGCATATAATAACTTGCAATAAAATAAAGTTATTAAAATTTCAACCACCTTTTCTCCTTTTCTTTGCTTTGTACTGCATTGGTAGCAGATGCGTGAGTTGTTTCAGCTTCTTGCAATGCCTTGCGAGCTTCATGCAACTTCCGGCAAACAGCCTCATACACAACCTTTTCTTTGCGGTTGCGCTGTGCCATTTCCTCTAGCTTTTCAATTTTTTTCCTTAACTCCTTGACTTCATCTTCATACGCAACAAGAGAGCGCCGAGTCTCTTTGGAGTCCCTCTCTTTCACCTGTGCTTGACCTTTGTACTCACCTTTGTCCACCCTTTTATTCGCTTCAAAGCTCTGTTCTGTTTCCATTTGCATAGCAAGTTGATTGTTTATAAAACCAAATACATCAGATCCCTTTTCTTCTCCATCTTTAGCAGCCCGAACAGCTGCTGCAAATTTTTTCTCGCGCTTCCTTTTTCCCCCTCTGCTCTTTTTCTTGCTGGCTTTGACCTCATCCTTCCCGTGGAGAGAGTCTCCAATGTAATCAAGAGACTGTTTTGGAGGTAGAACCTTTACTTGAATAGGATTTACAATTCTTGCTCTGATTTACCCAGTCCCATTCCTTCCCGATATCCCATATTAGCCATCATCCATGAAGCAATGCCTCGAGTGTGTTTCTCCCATTTTGCAAAGATTACAGTTTCATTCTGTTGCCCCCATTCTGTTTTCTTCAGGTTCCCAAAGCTTATCCTATGAAAACTTGAATCATTGTCTTCTTCGTCTTCACCAGTACCATCACTACTCTCAGATTCATCACCACTGACATCATCATCATCATCACTTACTTCTGCAAACTCAGACAAAGAGAGTGCGTCAATCCCAAGATCTAGCTGACTTCCATCATCCACGAATACAACACACCCACTTTGAATTTCATCATCCCAAGACTCAAGCTCTGCATGCCTCCAAATTCCATTACTCCTATCAGAACTTGCAAGAATATTTGACCCAACCAATGACTGCCGCCACACCGTGGGAATGTACTGTTTCAATAACTCAATTGGCACCGTAATACCTATAATCATAGACAACAATTTTTCGTGATAATAAGTTATCCAGAAATAATTATCAAAATACAAGATTCATCAACCTTTTGAGCTATTGACCTTGTAACTTGAAAAGAGATGATACAAAAAGCTGGTCATTGGCAGTGCGAGATGGAAGAAATAATGAATTAGTGTGTTTCCTGGTGAAGAAATTGTTCAAAATGTAAATGGATAAACAATGAAAAAACTGTTCACAAAAAATAGAGAACTATACACAGATAACTCTCGAGAACAAGCAGGCACCTTGAAAGGCATAAACACACAATTTCAATATTTCATCCATTCAATCTAGAGTTTGATCCCTTGTGATACCTTTAAATCCATAGTACTGTGAAGCAAACGAGACATTTCTAATCCCACTAACCCATTGGATATAGTATGGAATGAAGTTTGCTTATTATAACAATAATTAATCTATTCAAGCAACAAAGTGACAAAATTAATCTATCGGTGCCCGCTGCTACTCATAAGATCAAGTTGAGCATATTCTGTAATAACACTACTATTTGCCCAGTGCTAATTGTCACATTTCACTGCCAATAGCAAGGATACATACCATGTGACATGCGGCAGTTACTACCAAACCGGCAACGCTGCTGTAGATAGAATTTGCAAATCTGCACTTTAGGTGGATTAAAGTTAGTTGAACACTAGTGAACAAAAGTTCCAAAAGAGACGTGCAAACCGGAAACATTAATATTACTGAATGTCTTATGACCAAAAACACAGGAGACCAAATGACTGCAACAGGTTAGCTGCTGAATTCTAAAAAGAAAAAAGCATGAAGCATGTGATTACCTTTTCAAATTACATAATGTAGAAAATTAAGGTGTGATGTAGCCCAACCCAGTTTTTCAAGTTTTGCATGGTTTAATGCCCAAACCCATCATAAAACATGTGACTAATATTTATATCCGATTAGCATTTACTTGAAACATAAGAGCTACTCTACCATTTACTTTTCAACAACTGATACAAGAGAAAATTTCAAGCGCACACATGAAATTAACACACTTGTTTTTGGTCAACTGACCATGGAAAAGTCCACAAGGGGAAAACCAGTCTTCAAGGAGGATTTTATTTGTTTTTAATGAATTTTCTACAACAATAAATACAACAAGAGATTCAACTTGTCTCTTCCCTTGAAGAAGCATTTCTGAGGTTGTCTTTGCACAGAGATCTGGACTGATAATTTTGTTCCCACAGTCTGGTCGCCTCCAGCAAAAATACAGCCTCTCACAGCTCCTTCAACGCTGGAATGTCCTCTAAACAGTCAACACTTTGCACAAAATTTAGAGTCTGCATGGCTGCGAAAAACTCACATCAGAGGCAGCCTTCACTTCCCTTAACCACGCACTGAACCATAGTCCAAATCTGGCCCGAGAAACTCACTGAAAGGTGGCCTGAAAATTGCACTGAACATGCCCGAGAATTTCGGGATTCGTGTAGCTGTCTGAGGGTAAGTTACTAATGCCTGTACTTTGTTTTCAGACTTGAAAGCTGCTTGTTTAACCCTCCAAAAAGGCCCTCCAATTCTGTGCTGGAGATGGTAGTGACTGTCACAAGAGATTCAAACCCTCTTCTAGACTTAAACTCAGCCCTTTGATGAGATTCGAAGTGCTCTAATGATGGTCCTCTTCCTTACTTGTTGCTGTAGAATTTTTTTCACACAAATTCTGTTAAATTTTGATTAACATGTTCTTGCTAAAGACAGTTACTTCAATCTTTCATAGACATCAATCCATTTCTATTAGAAGCACATTGATTATTATCACATTGATATTATCTGAGGCAAGAACATAAATAAATAATACCGAGGACAAGCCAAGACAAGAGAACACATGAATATGGCACAAGCTAGGGAAAAACCCCAAGAAGGGGAAAACCTTTGATCAATTCTTATTATTATGATCAAATGTTCAGCAGAGAATGAGAAAGAGTACACATAAAGTCATATAACTTGCCATTATGTTGAGCAATACCATTATCCAGATGTCAAGGAGATAACCCAGTCAAGCCTGCTCTTCTGAATGATGCAGCCACTTACCGGACATCAAAAGCAGCTCAATCCTGAATATATATATGTGGCCTTCTTAACTGAAGATGAGGATGGCAAAAACACTGTCCAAATAGGACCTCCGTCCAATCTGATCCAAAACTTGGACCCAACACCAAGAAACAAATCATGCACATACCTTCATGCTTCAGTGTTCGGGTCAGCTCCTTCTGCTTATGGTCTCGGCATGGTTAGGGCTAATCCCCAGACATCTTCAGCTCTAATCTACTGCTCAAGAATACTCCTAACAGCTGCGGCTACCTTCTGTGAGGCTCCTCTATACTTCGCTGGTTAGTAGGGCTACTCCCAGCACACTGTGCAGACACACGGCCCTCCTCCAAACAGTGATGTAAGGTTCGACCCTCCTTTAAGCTTCAGTACAGGACTGCAGCCATATTACCAAGGATCTGCTCACAAAAATGCATCAAAACCAGACCCAAAACATGCCCAGACAGTCTGCAAATCACCCTCTATTACTCGGCCCAGCTGTAAGCTCAACTCTGCATTTAACCAATCTCGTAAAACGCTATAGAACCTGTCCTCTCCTCCTTGTCTAGGATGCTCCTAATCTGCGGCCAAACAGAGATCCTTTGTACTGCGAGTTGCTCTTAGGATGTCTCTCATATGAGGGTGGAAGCATGTAACGACCAAAAGTTGTATACGCAGCGGAAATATTTAAAATACTTCATAGACAAAGACATCCATCGTAGGATAGTAATTGTAAATTGTGTATTGTATAAAATAATTTATATAGGATGATACAAATGAGAATGAAGGTCCTGTATATATAGCCAAGTAAGTACCCTTTCACGAAGAGTCATGTCTGTAGAGACATGCCTCTTTGTTTAACTAATTATTATTTAATTATATATTATTATGATTATTATTTATTGTCTATTTTTATCTATTTTTACATAATTTATGTTCATAACATTGTCTTCCCCTTCAAAAAGCTTTGTCCTCAAAGCTTGTAGATGAAAGGGGCTTGATCTCTTTGTTTGCTACGAGTGTCTCCTCGTCTTGGGACAGTCATCTTTGTCAATACAAGTTGGTATGATCCTTGAAGAGTGTCGTACTGAGAACAGATCAGACCATCCTACATTGATCTTTTGCGGAATCAATTTTCGTGATGAATCGTTATTGTGGGACTGGATTCTGCAAACTTCAGTGTTCCTGGAAACATAAACTTGTCGTTTATTTTCTTAGTGATACTGGTGCATAGACTAATTGGAAAGTCTGCCCTTGTGATTCAGATGTCGATACATACTTCTTTTGGTTGTACTTTCCCTTATCATGCTAGTGGATGTTTCCTTATTTCCTTCAGGCATTGTTGTTGTTGAATTGGTGACTGAATCACCATTTGGAATTTCCATCGTTTGAACTACAACTTCTACATGCGACTTCACTTCAATAGAAATTGGATTTCCCTGAACTGTGAGATTAGTGGAATCAGTGTTTGTTTCTTCCCCAACTTAGACTACTACATCTAGTAATTTTGATGCTTCCTTTGCGACAATTTCTTCGAACCTATTCGTTAATGATTTCTTATCATCCTTAAGTTTTTTAATCTATTTGAGCAGATTTTGGTTATGATTTTTGAGACGTAAGCATTCCTCATTTTACGAGTCAACTTTGTTTTGGCCTTCAAGCTTCTCGTCTTTTAAACACTTGATTTGTTCTAATAATTTATTTTTAAGGTCTTTGAAGCAGTGATGACAATATAGCCGAGATATCGCCGATATTCGGAAATATCGCGATATTTTCGGGGAGACGAGATATCGCCAAGGAAATATCGTGATATTTTGTCTCCATGAAAATATTGCGATATTTCCGAAATATCGGCGATATCTCGGGAAAATATCGTGCTACGATGCAAAATATCGCCGAGCTCAGAAAAAAATTCGTCATCGCGGCTAGAAAAGGCCAATTTTGTTTTTTTTTTCACTCATTTGTTTTCTGATTGCTAGAGAAGGAAGGGGAGAGCATTGTGCTTGCTGCCAAGAAGGATTCGAGGGTTGAATAGCCATTATCGCCACCAACAACAAATATTTTGTTGATCAAAGATTGAAGAACAGTGAGACAATCTTCATTTTTTCCATTAACAGGTATGTTCAAATAAACCCCTATGTTAATGATCTTTTTGATAATTTGAGGGTTATTCTTGCTTGCCTATTTGCCTACAAACATTTTGCTTCTTTTTTTTTTCATTTGCTATGATTTTCATGCCCATGAGCAAATGCAAGGGTTTTCTCCATATTTGGACAGCAAACTCCATTTTTTTGAACTTTCAAATGCACCCTCTTATTGTCATTTATGATTTTTCATTGAATTCACAATGCAAATAATGTAGCAAAAAAAATATTTTGTAAAATGAGGTGGTTATTACTTATTAATTCCAATTTCTTTTTTGGTGCCCTAGGTTTGAGTTAGCTCACTACAAAATTCAAATATGCCAAAAGCCTTGGACCCATTTTGGGAGTATGAGGAGCCTGATGGTGGGACAAATCGGGCATATCTATCATGCAAATTGTGTGGGACCAGGATGACAGGAGGGGTTACGCGATTGAAATACCATCTGGCTAGACTCATTGGATATGATATTGGGATTTGTACAGTTTCTAGTCCGGAGCTTATACAAAAAGCTCCTAAGGCAATTGATGAAAAAGATAGAAAGAAGGAAGAGACAGAAAGAAACAAGGCTGAATGTGCAGGTAAATCTTTCGGGATATCTTCTTCTGATTTTGATGTTGAAGGTAGTGGGAGGGGCTCCACAGCATCACCTGCTACTGCTAGTGTGAGGTCATCATTTTTTGTTCCACGAACAGGACATGGAGCACAACCTAGCATAAAATCAATTGTTAAAAAAAAGGAGAAGCAAGAAGCAGATAGAGTCATGAGAGGTGTCTTTTCTGGAGCGACTTACCTCTCAGCATCACCAAAACCAATCCATTTTGGCAGCCAATGTGTGATGCTATTGTTGTTGTGAGCCCAAGGTACAAAAGTGCTACATATGAAGAGTTGCGGGGGCCAATTCTTCATGCAGAAAAGCAGGACATCAACTCCAGATTGGCAGAGTTGAAAAAAACATGGGAAGTTTTTGGATGCATAGTGATGTTTGATGGTTGTACAAATAGGAAGGGTAGGACCCTTCTAAATTTCTTGGTTCATTGTCCTAAAGGTACCATGTTTATTAAATCAGTGGATGCATCAGAACATATCAAAGATGCAGCAATGATATGTGAGTTGTTAGATGGGTTCATTCGGGAGATTGGTGTGCAGAATGTGGTGGAAGTCATAACAGAAAATGCAGCTAATTATGTGTATGCCAGCAACATGCTTATGGAGAGGCATCGCACATTGTTCTGGACTCCATGTGCAGCACATTGTCTCGATTTGCTGCTTGAGGATATGGGGAAACTCTCCTTCATCAAGGAGGTGGTTGATATGGCTAGGAGCGTCCCCAAGTTTAATTATAACCTTGCTTTTGTTCTTAGCCTCATGAGGAGGTTCACTAGAAACAAGGAGTTGCGGCGTCCTACAATCACATGTTTTGCCACAAACTTTATTACTCTTCAGTCTTTGCTTCGATGTCTATTCGAATTGAAGCAAATGTTTGTGTCTGATGATTGGCGTAATTGTAGATACAGCAGGAGACAGGACGGGAGAGCCTTTGCAAAAATGGTGTACTCTGACACGTTTTGGCATGGAGTAGAAGAAGCGTGCTCAGTTAGTGAACCTATAGTGAAGGTTCTGAGATTGGTAGATGGGGAGAAGCCTACAATGGCTAATTTGTACGAGGCCATGGATAGGGCCAAGGAGGCCATTCGTTCTTATTATGCAGACAATGGTTATGTTGGCCTTGATAGGCATATGATGTTATGGGATGTGATTGATAGTCGGTGGACAGGGATGCTTCATCGACCCATTCATACAGCAACACTCTTCCTCAACCCCGCATCTTCATACAAATGCGGTTTTGATTTTGATGGCGAGGTGATGGAAGGGCTCCATTCATGTATTCATAGGATTGTACCTGATCCTGAGCTTCATAGCAAAATCAATCGCGAGATACAGTTTTATCGGGATTGTGTTGGCCTATTTGGCTTTGATGATGCTATTAGGGAAAGGACCCTCTTCATGCCACATAAGTGACAAGTCATCACTCATTAGAAATTAGAATTTTCAATTTAGAATTTCTTTACTTATAATTCTAGTTTTTTTAAATTCAATCATGTAACTTTTATTTGAAAGTTTAATTATGTTTTAAGTTTTTGAATTTTTTATTTCTTTATTTTGTTGTAGATATTTGGTGGCAAAGCTATAGTGCAAGGGCACCAAATTTGCAAAAATTGGCCATAACAATCTTGAGTCAAACATGTATCTCTTCAGGGTGTAAACGCAATTGGAGTGTATTTGAAAAAATACACGCAAAAAACCGCAACAGGTATAACTTTGAGCTCCAGCCTTCAGTTGAGCAATTACACTTATTGTTATTTTAATTTTTAATTTATGACCTTCAAGTGTCAAGAGTCAAGAGTCAAGACTCATTAGTTTTTTTGACACTCTTACATGTTGGAGTTTGCATGCCTCAATGATTTAGTGTATGTGCATTACAATATCCGACTTCGAGTGAAGCAAATAGAAGCACCAATGGATCCAGATGCCATTTCCTTAGACAATATTGATGTATTGTCTCAGTGGAGGGTGGAGTCTGAGAAGCCCATCTTGGAGGAGTCACATTCATGGTTAGAACCAAATGATCCATTAGAACAGGGGCAGCAAGAGGAGGAGGACTCGGAGGAGGAGGACACTGTGGGAGCATCAACATCAACACCATCTGCTATAGATATAGGAGAGCACAACTCCATACCTAGCACTCATTATTTGAAATGAGGTGCAGAGGCAGGGCCAGGGCTTTCTACTACTAGGGGCAGGCCTGGCAAACAGCCCATCATGATTTCCTGTAAAAGGGGGAGAGGGTAGTGATTTCAAATAGTTAGTTGCTAGTTTTATTTGTTTTGCTACATATAACTCATGATGATGAGATACTTTTATATATGTGATGTTATTTTGTATTGGTTCTCCAAATTTGAGTCCTTGATTGGACAATTATCAGGGATCAACAGGATTTGGTATCGCCTTTGATGTATCATTTCTATTTGACATCATATATATCAGTGTTTTCTTCATATTTATGTGCCAATGTGTTTATTTCATGTTGTTATTGCTTTATATGTTTAAAAATCTGACAAAAAAAAAAATGAACATATTATGCATTTTTTATGCTTGCCGATTTTTGTCGATATTGCCGATAAGATGTTTTCTGGACCCTTGCCGACATTTTGCCAATACCAAGTGCTTTCTTCATATTTATGTGCCAATGTGTTTATTTCATCTTGTTATTGCTTTATATGTTTAAAAATCTGCAAAAAAAAAAAAAATGAATATATTATGCATTTTTTATGCTTGCCAATATTTGTCGATATTTTGCCGATATGTTCGTCAATATTGCCGATAAGATATTTTCTGGACCCTCGCCGATATTTTGCCAATACTGGTATTTTCAACATAAGTTTGAAGCATAAATTTTCCTCTTCTTTCTTTGATAGACTTTCCTTGAATTTTTTGTCAAAACTTTATTTTTCTTGTTCTAACTTGTGCTGCTTAGTTTTACACTTTTTGACTTGTGCAGGAAGTTTCTCATTGTGGTTCCTTAGATGCCAAATTTTTTCGTTTCTTTCCGTTGGTTTTTCATGAAACTGATCTTGGAGATCTTTATATTTCTTTTTTGATGCTTCATTCTTTTTTAGAAGTTTTGCGATTTCTTCTTTTAATTTTTTAATTTGTGTCTGAGCGCTATCTTGGTATTCTTCTAAAGTAAACAATCTTCAACATTTGGGACAAGGTCTTGTGCGATTTTTAAAAATCGATAAATACTGATCTCCTGCTCCACAAAATGGACATCTGGTCCAAAATGTAGAGTTGTGTATGGAGTCCATAGTTTCTCTGTTCATCTTCAAATTAAACTCTATCTTTCTTCAATGATGAACTTTATTTTGTATTTTTTAAATAACCTGGAACCTTAGTTTCTTTTTCTTTTTCTTTAATTAAATAATTAAATATATATATAATTTTAAATAAATATATTAATATATAACTATATTAAAATTATATAATATAGTTTATATTTAATAAATTTATTAAACTGTTATATAGTTTTTAAACAATCGAAGAAAGAAAAGGTGATTTTTTTAAGGCATACGTGAATGGCAGGTTATGGTTTCCCAATCAACGTCACCGTTTGACTTTCGGGCACGATGCTTGACGGCGGAACTGCTGCATTTAAGCCTCCGGAAAGGTGAAAGGGCACCGACAGCCAGGCAACGGGGCTTGGTCAAGGACTTGGTGACAGTTGACAGCACTGACAGAGGTTGGTCGACGACGAACAACACAGACGGGAATCAGTGGCGGAGAAGAGTGTGTGGCCGGCAAGGCTACAAAAAAAATATCCTTTTGTTCAATCGATGGTTGATGTCTAACATGGATGGCTGACGATTGCAGTGACTAGAATGGAGGAAGCAGTTGTAGCAGACTATCGTCGGCACAGCTACGTACGGTTGGGTGCAGTGGTGGAATCGGGTGAGCGGCTCGCTGCGAACTACATTTTTCGGCAGCAGTGATGAAACACGACTACAGCGTCAAAGGCGAATAGTGAGGGGTTATGGTGATGGTTGGTCAACAGGTAAGCTAATAACGACTAACAGAGGAGGTGGCGGTGTGGGTGTGATCAACCGACCTATAGGAAGTCACGGCAGCCAAGCGGGGGCCTCGGACAATGCAAGAGGTGGTTTAGCGAGGTAAGTTGGCTTTTGCCCTTCTATTTTTATATGAATATATAATTTTCTTTTCTTTTTCTCTTTTTATTTTTTGAAATATTAAATTTTCTTTTTTTCTTTTCTTTTTTTTAGTATAACTCTTTCTCTTCTTCTTCTTCTTTTAAAATTAATTCCCTTATATTTTTATTTTTATTTTTAATATGGCCAAAGGCCTAGTAACAAAACTGGAAAAATGGAGAACCTCCGAGTTTGTAGCGAAACGCATGAATTTTGACGACAACAATGTTGACGAAGTTTGATAGCCAAAAGCCAGGATCAGACGTTGCTCTGATACTAATGTAACGACCAAAAGTCGTATATGCAGCGGAAATATTTAAAATACTTCGTAGACAAAAACATCCATCGTAGGATAGTAATTGTAAATTGTATATTGTATAAAAGAATTGATATAGGATGATACAAATGAGAACGAGGGTCCTGTATATATAGCCCGGTAAGTACCCTTTCATGAAGAGTCATGTCTGTAGAAACATGCCTCTTTGTTTAACTAATTATTATTTAATTATATATTATTATGATTATTATTTATTATCTATTTTTACATAATTTATGTTCATAACAAAGCACCCCTATTTATGGAATTTGGTAGAGGGTGAAGAGACGTGTCTATTGGATCTATTGAGCCGACATAGAGATAAGGTTGACCTTGATAATTTTTGTGTGAAAGAATAAATTCAAAACCCCACTTTTACTTATCCAATTTTGATGATCTTTAGATCGATTTTGGTCCTCTTGAAAAGAGGAATTTAATGCTACAATTATCTTCCCCAAAGGAGTTGTACAAAGTGGAATTTGGCCCTAGTTGCCAATTTTAACAAGTTCTCTTCCTTCTTTTCTCCCTGCTTCCTCTTCTCAATAGCTCTCATGAGAATAATGAGCACTCTTTTCTTTTTCCTTCTTTTTGTCTTCTCAATACGATGAAAACCCTAACCCTTAAATC
Source organism: Pinus taeda (assembly GCA_000404065.3). NCBI lineage: Eukaryota > Viridiplantae > Streptophyta > Pinopsida > Pinales > Pinaceae > Pinus > Pinus taeda. The sequence continues at coordinate 12,952 of APFE030267812.1, read as the reverse complement.
TAATGGTTGAGATTAAATCTCAGCTCATTAGATCAAGGGTGAAGATCATTTCCTCTTGATCCCTTTTTAGTGTGGTCTCCCTTCTATTAATTAGTTCCCTAGTACTTTTTAATGTTTTAGTAGGTCATTTTTTCCTTGTAAGTCACTTTTAGAATATAAAAGTCACTTTAATAATATAAAGTGTACTTAGTACTTTTTCACATAAAGTGACTTTTAAAACACGTGACTTTAATAACTTGAAGTATCTAGTACATCTCCACATAAAAAGTACTTTAGCCCCTTGACATTAATTAAAGTCCTAATGTCACTTAGACAAAAGGTGATTAATGTGTCTCCCTAGGCCAAAAGGAGAAATGCCTAGGAAACACTTTGGTACCCTTATTTTCAACACTCACTCTTACCGAGGAAGGTGTTTCTCACCACTCCCATCCTGCGTCTAAAGAATACATGCTTGCCCCTTGGCAATGACTTAATGAGAATGCTTGCTATCTGTTCATCAGTGAGTATATACTCAAGTTTCACAGCTCCCCTCTGAACCTAGTCTCTGATGAAGTGGTATTTGATCTCAATGTGCCTTGACCGATCATGAAATACTGGATTCTCATAGAGTTTAATACAACTCTACTTTTCACAGTATATCGTAGTTGGTCTCAGCCTTTGACCAAATAAACCAAATAGCATCTTGCGAAGCCAAAGCACCTCGCAACCTGCCTAACTAGCTACCATATACTCTGCCTCTGTGTTGCTCAATGCCACTAACCTTTGTTTCCTGCTGAACCATGACACAACTGCTGAGCCCAGTGAGAAACAACACCTAGAATTACTCTTCCTGTCATTAGCATTGCCAGCCCAATCTGAGTCCATGCAACCACTCAATCTGACTCCATCTCCTCGGACATAGGATAGACCATAGTCCATTGTGTGCTGTAGGTACCTCAATATATGTTTCACATCCACCCAGTGCACTCTCCTGGGCTACACCATAAACTAACTCAATATATTGACTGCAAAACAAATATTCGGTCTAGTGTTGACCAGATACATCAAAGAACCGATCAACTGATGATACAAGGTGGGGTTCACCAACTCGAAATCTGAAACATGCAGCTTCTTCTAGTTGGTGATCATAGGAGTAGCCCTAGGCTTGCAACCCTCCATATGAAATCTCCTCAAGATATCACTTACAAACATGCCCTAGCCAATGAAGATATGTCCATCCTTCTGCCAAACCCCCAACCCCAAAAAGTAATGCATCAATCCCACATCGGTCATATCAAACTCTGAAGCAAGATCTCTCTTGCAGTGTTGGATGAGTCGGTCCTCTCCTATAATAAACAAATCAACCACATACAGAACTAGAATGAGTGGATCGTCACCAACCATAACGAAATAAAGGTTTGGATCTACATTGCTCTTTTGGAAACCCATTTACTATAAGTAGCCATCTATCCTCTCGTACCATGCCCTTGGCGCCTGCTTCAGTCCATATAATGTTTTCTTAAGCTTACACACATGAGACTCCCTCCCCATGCACCCCAAAACTTTGTGGTTGCTCAATGTACACCTCCTCCTGTATAACGCCATTGAGAAATGTGGTCTTCACATCCATCTGGTGAATCCTCCAACCCATCTTAGTGGTTATAGATATAACTACTCTAATGGAAGTGCAATAGCAACTGGTGCAAAGGTCTCCCCATAATCAACCCCCTCTACCTGTGAGAATTCCCAAGCCACAAAACGAGCTTTGAACTTCTCCACGCTGCCATCCATAGCATGTTTGATCTTGTAGAGCCACCTAGAACTCACCACCGACTTCCCCTTGGGTCTCGACACTACCTCCCAGATATCATTCTTCATGATGGAGGCATACCCCTCCACCATGGCATCCCTCCAGATGTACTGACTGGTGGCCTCCTCAAAACTAACCGGCTCTGTTATCACAACATCTGCCACAAAGCCACCCAAACTCTCTAGTGGTCTGCTCTCCCTGACTAACCACTTGGTTTTCCCCACTACCTCTTGTGCTTCCTTCAAGGTATCACAAAGTCATCTTGGCTTCCTCTTCCCTATAATAGCCTCTTGTGGTGGTATGGGAAAATCGTCAACTGGAGCCTCTCCTCCTCACAAGGAAGGCTCTATTATGATGAAAGGAGATCATGGACTCTGAGATCCTGCACCTGACGATCCTACACCAAGTGATCCTGCACTCAGTGATACTGGAGTCTGAGACCCTGTCCCCATTGAGGTAGATGATCCTCCTAATTTTGATGTACCACCTAATGCTCCTGAAACCTATGGTGTGGCCCCTTGCTGAGAAGCCTGCTGCTCTACCTAATCAACATCCCAAGACCTCCTCAAGGCCCTCTCCTCAAATCTCACATCCCACCTTTGTACAACTTTCCTCTGTGCAAGAATATATATATGATAGGCCTTGCTAGTCTCACTGTAACCCACTACAATACACTTCTTTGCAGTGGGTTCCAACCTCGCCCTCTTCTCCTCAAGGACGTTAGAATATGTAAGGCACCCAAAGATCCTAATGTGCCCAACCTTCGACCTCTTTCCGATAAACACCTCCTAAGAGTCATGCTCCCCAAGACTCTTTGTGGGCTCTTGTTCTGCAAATACACTACAGTGTTACACACCTCGTCCCACAAGAAGAAAGGTAATCTTTGATCATGAAACATGGATCTAGTTGCACCCACTATGGCCTTGTTCTTCCTCTCTACCACCCCATTCTGTTGGGGTTTATAAGGCACAATGTACTCACTCTTCATGCTAGCGCCCCTATAAAACTCCTCCATCTTCGTGGAGGTATACTCACCCCCATTATCTAATCTCAACACCTTGATCTTCATCCCTTTCCAGTTCTCCACAAGGGCTTAAACTCTGGGAATCTCTTCAAGACTTCATCCTTGGTCTTCAGAAAGAAAATCCAAGTCTTCCTAGAGTGGTCATGAATGAAGGTTGCACAGTACACTCATCCACTTAGTGATACATGAGACATAGGACCACAAACTTTAGAGTGTACCAAGTCTAAGATAGTTGCATCTATGTTGTCACTGCTCGGGAAAGGTGTCTTGGTGTACTTTCCCAAAGCACACCCCCTCAAAACATCATGATGATCAGTGTTGAACTTCGGTAATCATGTCACCATCTCCCTCAGCATCCTGAAAGCTCCATGGTGCAAGTGAGCCATCCTCCTGTGTCATAGCTCACACAACTCATTGTTGTTGATCTGTGCCACCAAGGCTCTAATAGGTTGAAACATAAACTTGTATAGCCTCCCACTCTAGAATCCAATAGGTCTAGCATGCTCAACAATAGACCCCCAGGTATATATTAGCACCAATCCTCTACGGAACGCCGCCTCATATCCCCTGTCCTCCAAGCTAGAAACTAATATCAAGTTCTTCTTCAGCCTTGGAACATAAAGAACATTTGTCACTTTCTGAGGAGGTAATGACTCCCTCTGAAATGATATTGTAACGAATAAAATATATATAAATAATGTAAAATAATGTAAACAATAATAATCGTAAATAATGATTAGTTAACTAGTAATTAGTAATTAGGTTAAAGAGGCATGTCTAAATGAGACATGACTCTTTATGAAGAGACACTTGCTTGATATATAAGCAAGCCTCTCGTTCTCATTGTAAAGCAATTCATTCTCATTCTTATTCATATATTTAATATATAATATTTATATCCTCAATGGATAACTTCATATTCCAAGTCTTCTGGAGTAATTAATTTTTAGAAGGAACTTTGTTCGCTTCATTTGGTATCAGAGCAGTTTGGTCCTCTAGGTTGCTTAACTGGTGCACAGAGCTCGTTCTCCAATCCAGGTCCTTGGCTATCGAAATTTGTCAACTGTGTTGTCGTACAATTGAAGCATTTTGCTCAGAATTTGGGAGTTTCTTCTTTTCTTGTTTTTCTAGGCCTTTGGCCATTAAAATTAAAATTAAAAGAAAATTCGCTAGTTGGAGGGTCTCCAATTTGCTAGTGACCTTTGGCCATAAACAATTAAGAAAAAAAAAAAATTAACCAAAAAAAATATAAGTAAATAAAATAAAATAAAAAGAAGAAGAAAACAAAAAAAGTAAAACAAAAAACAGAACAAATACAAAATCTCATACCAAGTATATTTAAAACTTTTTACGTGGAGAAGCCTGTGGTTTTAAAAACAACCCATGGTAATTGCTCATGGTATTTTAAAAAGTAAAAAACAAAAAAAACAAAAAACAAAAACAAAAACAAAAAACAAAAAACAAAATGAATACTTTTTACGTGGAGAACATTTTAACGGAGGTTTTAAAAACAACCCATGGTAATAGCCCATGGTATTTTAACATCGTGACCGTGTCATATGAAAAGACGTGACCTTTATATTTATTAAGTGGGGTGACATTAAAAATTTATCAAGGAAGTAATTAAGTATATAAAAAAAAGGGACCAATTTATTATTAAAAAAAAAAAGAAGTGAAACTATTATTATTATAACATAATAAAGCTATTTTGAGAAGGGGTCTTAATATAAAGAAAGACATACATATATAGAGGGCAACAATATAAAGGAGTATTTTTTTTTAAAGGGTATTCAAGTTTTTAACAATCCACATTAAGGGAGAATATTGGAAATATATATATTAAAAAAAAGGGAGATAAAAGAAGTTACAACAAAAAAAAATAAAAAAATAAAAATTCCATACAAAGTTAAAAGAAGTGAAGAAAAAGAAAAAATATGGAATCCCTGAGTAGGGAACAAAAACAATCAATTGCAAGAAATATAGAACAATTAATTACAATAATGGAGCGACAGGCTGAGGAGAGAAAGAGAATGGATTCCTTCTTCCATTCTCTACATCCATCATCACTTCCACAGAATGATGTTATCCAGTGTACCGGAAAAGTGCAGCTGAAAGATCAAGAGAATGACAAAATAGCCAAAACTCAACAAAGCAAGGAAGTGTTAGAACGTGAACATAAAAATCTTGTGGATATACATTACAAAGAAATAATGGAAAAAGACAAAGAAATTTCTCGTCTCAAGGACCACGTCGAAAAATTACTGGCACAAGTGAAGAAGACTAAAATCACAAAAAAAGAACTCAAGAAGCACTTATCAGAACAAAAAGAGGAAACTTTGCGTTTAAAGAACCTTAATAAAAATTTATTAGAACAAATCAGAGATCTAAAAGATGAAAAACTTAAAATTCAAAACACTGAAAATAAGGTTGATAAATCAAAAACCAAAGAACTTTTATGTCTGAGAAAACATAATCAAAGTCTACTCAATCAAATTAAGAAACTTAAGGAGGATAAGAAAGCATTAAAAGATAAGTTGGAACAAGTCACTCAAGAAGTATCGAAATCTCCAGTCACAACAGTTCAAGTTGAAAATAAGGGAACGAATACCGATCCAGTGAATATGACAACTCAAGAAGATAAGTCAGTTGAAGAAACGACACACGTAAATGTTGCAGTTCAGACAATGGACATCCCAAGTGAATGTTCCATAACGAATTCAACAACATCTTCACCAGAAGAAAATCTAAAAACTTCCTATCGGCGTCCGAATCATGAGAATAGACAAATCAACCAAGCTGTGTATCAGGACCATTCAAACCATAGACAACAAATTAATGTTTCAAAGAATAATGACGTAACATCAATTCTGTCTTACGCTGACAAATCGTTACAAAATTTTAGTGATCAGAATGCTATACAGAGGATTAATCTGGGATGGTCTGATCCCTTCTCAATGCGACAATTTTGTTTGTCACTAAGAAGATCATATCAACTTGTATCAACAAGGATGACTATTCCGAGACAGAAAGACTTTCGAAGCCGAAAAAGAGATCAAGCCTTTTTCATCGACAAGCTTTGAGGACAAAGCTTTTTGAGGAAGGAGACTATGTAACGAATAAAATGTATATAAATAATGTAAAATAATGTAAACAATAATAATCGTAAATAATGATTAGTTAACTAGTAATTAGTAATTAGGTTGAAGAGGCATGTCTAAATGAGACATGACTCTTCATGAAGAGACGCTTGATATATAAGCAAGCCTTTCGTTCTCATTGTAAAGCAATTCATTCTCATTCTTATTCATATATTTAATATAGAATATTTATATCCTCAACGGATAACTTCATATTCCAAGTCTTTTGGAGTAATTAATTTTTAGAAGGAAATTTGTCCGCTTCAGATATTGTCCCCACTTTTGCTGCTCTAACCTTGGAGTTATCTCCAAGCACAAGCTCCAAGTCAATATCATCCTCTGAGAGACTTGCAAAGTTCTCTCTCACTACAATGATATGGTAGAATGCTCCACTGTCAACAAACCATGCACGGGAAGATTAACATGAGTGGCTAACCTCACTACCAAGGCAAACTCATCAACCTCTGCTGATAAGGCAAACATTGTGTCAAATATGGAAGTGAACTCATCCACCTCTGCTGAAGCTGCAACTCCCTACTTGTTCTTTTTGTTGGGACACTGAACAACATAGTGACCCATTTTCCCACAAGCAAAGCATTTCACTTTACTCATGTCCTTCTCCTTCGCCTTTTGCTTCGCCTTCCCCTGCTTTGCTCCACTAGAAGAACCCTTCTTGGCCTTCTTCTTGCCCTTTGCCACAAGAGCAACATTCTCCTCACCTCCTCCACCACTCTGGTTGCCTGCCTTGGCACTCCTCCTAGTCTCCTCCTAGATGAAATCGTCCCACATCCTCCTCTAGTCTAGAAAGTGATCTCTGGCCACAATGCCATGTATGAATCCATCCCATTTCTCAGTGAACCCATCTAATGCAATCCTAACCAACTGGTCCTCTGGGATAGCCAATGACAAAGAGAAATAGTAAATACAAAACAACTACAAGGTAATAGGTAGCTCATTGATCATCATCATCAAAATCAGCATCACTGTCACGACCACCACTACTCTCCTCTACATCCTCCTCTTTTGTATCCAATGTAATCTCTGCATCTACTAGTGTGGAGGATGACCCCTCAAGAGTATCACCATCATCAAAAGTGACAGGCTCTAGCATTGGCTCATTAATATCCAAGTTGGCCAATGTCAACTTAGCAGTGTTATCCAAACACATCATTAGGAAACACGCTCCTAAACGCTTTGCTACTCGCTCCTGCACACCCACAGAAAGAGACACGCATTACAATGAAGAGAAAGTGGCCCAAATTAGGCTTTTAAAGAGTCGCAACATGCTTTTTGAGAAGGACATGTGTCCCAAAATCATGACACATTGCTCGGGAGAATCAGATTCGCTAGGTCCACGAATCCCTCATGTTTAGACAAGCTCAACCCATGAATCGGACATGTGTCCTTCGAGAGTCGTGTCCGACACGCGGCATTCGGGGCACTTGGGGGGGGACGAATTTGGTTTCTTAGCCCATACCTCCAACTCCTCAAACGAAAGTGTCATCCTCTCCTTCCAGGGGCCAAAATTATCAGCCCCACTCAATCTATCCTCTACCCTCAACCCAGTAGCCATGACCCTCACAACCAACAAAATGCAGCAAATGTGATACTAGGCAGTCTCCTCCCTCTTAACCAACACTTCTTTGGGTTTCTAACAGAGGTTTAGTGATTGTTGCTCACTAAGATTGAAAAAAATTTGCTTGTTGGTCTTTGTATCAGTTGATGAAGAATTCAAATCTGATTGCTCTCACTGATATCATGTAGAAAATTAAGTTGTGTTGTAGCCTAACCCAATTTTTCATGTTTTGCATGGTTTAATGCCCAAACACATCATAAAACATGTGACTGATATGTATATCAAATTAGCATTACTTAAAACAAAAGAGCTACTCTACCGTTTACTTTTCAACAACTTATACAAGAGAAAATTTCAAGCACACAACACACTTGTTTTTGGTCAACTATCCCTGGAAAAACCCACAAGGGGAAAACCAGTCTTCAAGGAGGACTTTATTTGCTTTTAGAGAATTTTCTACAACAATAAATACAAGAGATTCAACTTATCTCTTCCCTTGAAGAAGCATTTCTGAGGTAATCTTTACACAGAGATCTAGACCGATAATTTTGGGCCCACAGTTTGGTCTCCTCCAGCAAAAGTACGGCCTCACTCACAGCTCCTTCAATGCTGGAATGTCCTCTAAACAGTCAACACTTCTGCACAAAATTTAGAGTTTGTGCGGTCGGGAAAAACTCACTTCAGAGGCAGCCTTCACTTCCCCTAGCCACAAGCTGAACCAAAGTCCAAATCTGGCTCGAGAAACTCATTGAAAGATGACCTGAAAATTGCGTTGAATAGGCCTGAGAATTTTGGGATTCGTGTAGTTGTCTGAGGGTAAGTTATTAATGCATGTACTTTGTTTTCAGATTTGAAGGTTGCACGTTTAACCCTCCAAAAGGCCCTCGAATTCTTAGTTGTAGATGGCAGTGACTGTCACAAGAGATTTGAATCCTCTTCTAGACTTAAACTTAGCCCTTTGATGAGATTCGAACTGCTCTAATGATGGTCTTCTTTCTTGCTCGTCGCTGTAGAACTTCTTCACACAAGTTCTCTTCCTCCTTTTCTCCTTGCTCTCTCTTCTCAATAGCTCTCATGAGAATAATGAGCACTCTTTTCTTTTTCCTCCTTTTTGTCTTCTCAATAAGATGAAAACCCAACCCTTAAATCTAATGGCCAAGATTAAATCTCAGCTCAGTAGATCAAGGGTGGAGATCATTTCCTCTTGACCCCCTTTTTAATGTCGTCCCCCTTCTATTAATGCGCCTCCCTAGTACTTTTTAATGTTTTATTACTATGGCCACTTTTTCCTCATAAATTCACTTTTAGAATATAAAAGTCACTTTAATAATATAAAGTGTACTTAGTACTTTTCCACATAAAGTGACTTTTAAAACACACATGACTTTAATAACTTAAGTACCTAGTACATCTCCACATAAAAAAGTACTTTAGCACCTTGACATTAATTAAACTCATAATGTCACTTAGACAATGTGTCTCCCTAGGCCAAAAAGAGAAATGCCTAGGAAACAACTCCTTGGTACCCTTGTTCTCAACACATAATCCCTAATCAACCCCAAGAAGTAGTGAAGCTAGTTGTACTTTTCCAATAACAATAAAATGGAATTTTATTGTTTGATCATCAAGTTAGACTGCACTTGAAAAGGTGCTTCCAAGGCAAAGCATCAACTGGGTCTACTGAGAACTCAACATATTAACATTTTGTATGCATAATTGCTTTGAATCTCCAAGTGATGCCCTCATTTCACCCAAGTTTACAAAATTGGCACTCTAAAAGAAAATTGTACTTAATCTTACACATGAATTTATTTCCATGCTATAGCATAAGCAGTTCCTAAATAACATCATAATTATCAAAGCAATTTCCTAAACATAGTACATAAATGGCTTCTTAGCTGCAATCGTTGATACAAGGAAATGTTTTTGTATGCTTCTTTGTGTGTGATATATCATGAAAGACAAACATAATGCATTAACAAACCTATAGAATAATACATCTACACTCTTAAGACAATAGGAACACCCACAATTCTTTTATAGGGTTCCATATACAATTTAAGATTATTTTTCACTTTTTACTTCATGTTAGTTGTTGGATAGACATCCACAAAATATTTGGACTATGGATACTACCAAGGAAGCATTCCCTAGAGTTCCCTCATCATTGCCTCATTGTTTCCATTTCATGGATATCTCCCAATTCAACTTCCTATAAATAAGTGTCTTACTAGATTGGTTATGGTATACCAATTTGAGCTAACATATAAGCCTTCTCTTTAAAACAGTGCGAAACACGCATATGGATTTCCAAATGAGTTCATTGAATTAATTGAGCAACAATACTCAATAATAATACAGAGATATTTACAAAGATAGAAACATCAAGTTTCTATGTAAAGAATCAGTTTCATCTAAGAAACTGCTAAAAGAATAAAATTAGCAACAGCTAAGAGAATGAGCATTAAACTAAAATAGTATTATTCTAATACCCTCCCTTAATGCTCAATCTATTTACAACACCAATAGACCCCCTGAATTTTACAAACTTATCAGGACCAAGAGGCTTGGTGAAGATATCTGCAGGCTGCTATGTTGTGGGAACATATCTCAACTGAACGGATCCGTCTTCAACAAGCTGGCGATTGTAGTGGCAATGAGTTTCCACATGTTTTGTTCGTTCATGAAAGACGAGATTTTTGGCAAGTTTGAGCACTCCCTGATTATCACAAAACAAAGAAGTAGGACCTGTCTGGGAAGCATGCATATCTGCAAGCATACGTTGAAGCCAAACTGCCTCACAGGATGCCTTAACTGCTCCCCGATACTCTGCTTCTGTTGAGGAGAGAGCCACTGCCTGCTGCTTCTTACTAGTCCAGGTGACAGCACCGGATCCTAGACTAAACACATACCCAGCTGTAGATTTACGGTCATCAACCAAACCGGCCCAGTCAGAATCCGTGTAACCACTGAGTATAGGATCGGAACTTCGAGTGTATAGGCGTCCATCATCAGAAGTGCCACGCACATATCGTAGCACACGCTTTGCTACTATCCAATCATCAGCCTTAGGAGCTGACATGAAGCGGGAAATGTAGCTCACTGCAAAACTTATGTCAGGTCTAGTGGCAGTAAGGTAGATGAGGCTGCCCACTAATTGCCTGAATAAAGTTTCATCCACAAGGGGGGAGGATGACTGAGCTGAAAGTTTGAGCCCTGGTTCCTTAGGAGTCGTGGCCGGTTTGCAATCCTACATTCTGAACCTGTCCACAAGATTTTTGGCATACTTGGATTGAGAGAGAAAGATGTTGTTCTCAGTTTGCCAGACTTCAACCCCCAGACAGTAATGAAGAAGTCCCAAGTCTGTCATATCAAAGGTGCTGCATAAGTCTTGTTTGATCCCATGGATCAAATGTGCAGAGCTACTAGTAATGATAAGGTCATCCACAGAGACAACCACAAACAAAATATCATCACCAATATGCTTGATATACAGGTTTGCATTAGATGGGCTCCGCTGAAAGCCATGATTTATCAGGTATTGATCAATTTTCATGTACCAAGCCCGAGGAGCTTGTTTCAATCCATAGAGTGCTTTAGCTAATCTACACACTTTCTGTTCTTGATTGACAATCTTGAATCCTGGAGGCTGCGTCATGTAGACTTCTTCCTGTAAGTCACCATTTAGGAAAGCACTCTTTACATCCATCTGATGAACTTTACAATTGAACTGAGTTGCTAGGGCAAGGACAAGCCGTATGGTACTCATCTTGGTTGTAGGAGCAAAAGTCTCCTCATAGTCAATGCCTTCCTTCTGTGAGAACCCTCGAGCCACAAGATGAGCTTTATACTTATCTAGGGTTCTGTCAACTTTGCATTTCACTTTATACACCCATTTGCAGCTGATGGGTTTTCTCCTTGCAGGAAGATCAGAAAGGGTCCACGTGTGATTCTTCTGAAGACTCTGGAATTCAGCTTCCATAGCCTGTTCCCACTCAGATGTACCCTTAGCCTCTGAATAGGTTTGAGGCTCAAAAATACTGTGTAGGTTAGCAATAAGAGCAAAATTTACTGTAGACTGCTGTTTGCTCTTATGTCTAGAAGTTCTACCTTCAAGGAGCTCATCATCCCGGAGATCACCAATGGTTTTAGCCCACCATTTAGGCCAAAGAGTAGAGGAACCAATATCAGGAGGAGGTGGAGAAGGCTCAAGAACAATAGGGGCTGCAAGAGAAGGGTTATTTTCCGGAGGAAGCTCAGGTAGTGTATTATCAAACACTGATGCTGCATCATCCCTCCCATCAGGTGGACTTACTGGAAGAAGAACACTGTGAGGCTGATCCTTAGAACACTGCTCAGAAGGAGAAGACTGAAAAATCCTCTTTCTTCATCAGATACTACATCCCGACTGAAGCTAAGACGACCAGTGGCTATATCTATTAGTCTGTTGGCCTTGTGATGGTCACTGTACCCTGTCATCATGAGTTTCTGGCTTTTGGAATCCAACTTAGGGCGCTTGGTAGCTGGAATCCAAACATATGCAATTGAGCCAAATACTTTGAGGTGATTGATCTTCGGCTTACGGCCAGACCAAACCTCTTCGGGAGTCTTCCCTTTAAGAGCTTGAGTGGGTGATCGGTTAAGAAGATAAACAATAGTAAATACTGCTTCAACCCATAATTTGTTCGGAACACTCCTGTGTTGTAACATGGAACGAGCCATTTCAACAACCGTGCGGTTGCGGCGTTCAACAACACTGTTCTGCTGAGGAGTGTACGGAGTATTGAACTGGCGTTTTATGCCATGAGTATCACAGAAGTTGGAAAAAGTAGAAGAACAAAATTCCCCCCCGTTATTTGTCCTAAGAGTCATGATATGACAGCCAAACTCTTTTTCAACTAAGGTTTTAAACTTCTGAAAGATACTAAATGCATCAGATTTATATTTGACAAAATATACCCACATCTTTCTACTGAAATCATCGACAATAAGCAAAAAATATTTGCAAGCAGTGACAGAAGATGTATTCATAGGACCACAAATATCAACATGAATTAACTGGAGTACCTTAGATGCGCGCCAAGATTCTCCATTCGTGAATGAAGACCGATGTTTTCCAGATTGACAAGCGCCGCATACGCCCAACTGCTGAGTCTGAATGTCAGGTAATCCTGACACAAGTCCGTCCCGAGAAAGCTGAGAGAGATACTGCATGTTTAGGTGCCCATATCGCTAATGCCATAGAGTGCTAATGGGAGAAACACGAGCTGCTAGAGCCACTTCTGGAAAATCACCAGTGTCAAGAAGCCTGTATAAACCATGATCTTCTAGGCCAACAACAACTGTAAGACTAGTCTCCCTGTCGATAATAGAGCATTTGTGTGCACTGAATACTACATCAAGTTGAGGAGAGTTCCTCATAATCT
>APFE030267807.1:534612-558717 GCA_000404065.3 Pinus taeda | reverse complement strand
TAAATGGATATGAAACCAATGGTGTTATGACCTGACTCAACTGAATGCAATCGAATATGATAATGTAATCTTTTCAATTCGATGAATCCTAACTAAAGTAAGGAGAGAGTTTCCATTCACTTCCAACAATGCAAAAAATTGATCACTAAGAGAAAATATAACAAATTCTCTAATGCACTATTTTCATCAAGAAAAACTAATGCAAATCAATTCCAAAACATTTTTTTTATTTTTATTTTTATGTAAATTCAAATCAAAGAAGACTGATCTAAATCTACGATTGATTTTTCAGAATGTAAACTATGGAATTGTAATCTACGCACAATTCACTTGAAAAGTATGCAAATGTAATCTATGCACATTTTTCATTCATATTCCGAAAAGGAGAATTCTAATTATGCAATTGTGATCTATGCAAGAGAATTCTCAAACACAAGATGATTCTAATGTAATCTAAGAACCAATCAAGTGCAAGTCGAGAAAATTGGGTGAGAGTTCCAAAGATCAAGAAATAAAAACACTCAAAGGCGATTAACACTCATACACAATTTAGCCCCCCCCGGCGAATGAGGGGGAATTTTTTTTTGCAAAAACCGAAGCAAAAAGATGCAAAATTGTGAAAAGACTGAGAAAAACCTCCAAGTAATGACCAAAGGAAATCAAATTTAGAATTTCTCAAAAAAGAGACTCAAAACACCCAATTGATAAAAGCTTAAAGTAGGAATGCCAATGAAATTAGCCAAGATGAAAGCTTCTGACAGGTAACCAGTGGATCTGGGCAGCAATAAATAAACTATAAACAAAATATAATGGGTAAAAAGGAAAAAATTGAAATTTTCTAAGCTTTTGACATGGGTACGCAGGCAGCCTGTTGGCACAGGAACGGCCACGCTCTGTGTACAAAGAAAAAGTGCGTACTAGTACGCACTGTACTTAACACAGAGGGTGCGTACTGCTCTCAAAATCAAGAAAAATAAAAACTAACTCAACCCTAATCTATTCCACCCAAATTCACAGTCAATCAGTCAAAAACTAGAAAGAAATCAGAGTTTCTCAAATCAAAGTATCAATCAAAGGAGAACTCAATCAAATCCATGGATTCCCCAGTGGAGTCGCCAATTTGTCATGCGGAAAGAGTTATTTTTGCGACAAACCTAACCTCCCTAGGAGTCTAAGACTCTCTAGTGACAAACAAACCAAACAAGAGCAATCCTTCTCTAAATACACGTTATTCTATGAGAGATCAAGTGTTTTTCGATCTTACCTTAGGTCCAACGCTTGTTGTAGCAGTCCAGCCTTGCTGATCCAGATGAGCTCCTCCTTCACTTTAAGACCTGCATACACTAACAAAGCAAACGATTACATAACACCTGAATATTCATCATAAAACAAAGCATATTCATCACATAGACCAAGGAGTACATGAAATAATTCATTAACAACAAATCATTGAGAAGAATGGACTTATTTGTATTAAGGAAACAAAAAAGGAACCATTACAACCTGAGCCTTGGTGTTGTGCAAGCTCCTCCCAGGGTCCAGCAAGAGATTTCCTCTACTTTGACAAGCTCACCCACTTCCACTATGGTAACAAGGAAGGATGGTAATCTCTCCTCACAAGTTAACAATGGAAGTCCTAATTCCAGCAGCATCTACCCTTTGGAATGTTCAGCTTTCAACCTCCCCTCCCTTTGCCCAATGCCTGTATTTATAGTGTTCTAGAGGAAGTTATTCAGTTCCAACATCAATGGGATACTCCCTCTTTTGGATGGGGTAGCTCCTCTCTTGATGGGATAAGTTCCTCTATCATAGAGATGCATGAACCATCTGGAGGCGCTCAATACACGTCAAAAATACTTCTAGAAAGCTCTAGAAGTGACCACAAGTAACTTTTTTAAGATGAAACTCGCGCCTTTTGACCTTTACAGGAGTACGCACCCATCCCTTTACTTACAGAGCGTACAAGTACGTAGGTACAGTGTGTTTGGGATGCGTACACGCAGGCAAGGTAGAGAGAACCTGCGTACCCAGAGATAAACATGTTTTAAGTGACTTTCTCTCTTTTTGAAGTTTGACATGAAGAGCAGAGGTATGAGGCTTGACAAGGAGGACAATATGACTATTGATGGAGCCATATTAACTGCAGATAGTCATGGTGACAAATTTTAGTGTAACACTCCTCAACCCGCATTTAGCACCTAGCTCCCATAGAACAGGTCCCTTTCGCATTGCCACAACACATTGGGGCAAGCACATCATCTGCGACAACTTCACAACAACCTGCCCAGGAGACTACTCCACCTGCAGGGAAAGGCAAGGAAGTACAACATTCAGAGAAGCAAGATACAATGGTAGACTAGCCAGATACAACCAAGGAAAAAAGTCAAGGGCAAGGCCCTTCAACACAAGCAAAGGTAACATAAATCCCTGTGTTACAAACTCCTCTTAATGAGGAAAGAGCCAAGAAAAGGGACAGACTAGAAGAGACAACCATAGGGGCATCCACAGAATAGCAAAGGGAGAAGAGGCAGAGGTTGAACCCCTCTGCCGAGGAAGAATTTACAGAGGAGACAGCAGGCAACCTAAGGGATGAGGAAACGACTGAACAACAGATTCCTCCATTTTTGAGAGAGGCAGCATGGTGTGGAGGTCACATCCACCAAGCAACAAAGCAAGCAAGGCTCTGACATCAAGAAAGCATTCACTGAAATCAAGGCCAATAATGAGCCGGTAAGGTTCCAACTCTATAAGCAATTGCTAAGAATGGTTCCCACCAATCAACAAAGGCTAATGGAAGCCTATGATATGCAAGAAGGGAAAATGACCCTTAGTCACTTCAGGCCCACCACACCACAGCCACAGTCAGCTGCTGATTATATCAAGACCAATCTGGAAGTTCCTGCTAAATACATCCACCCAATGGACCATATTGAGTTACACAAAAAAACCGGAGAAATGGTACACTCTACCTTGGCAGACAAAGCATTACTAGCTCATAAACTACAAAATTCATTATACAATACTTCTACCCAATTGGAACTGGAAAAGGCCTCCTCATTAGCCAAGGATAACATAATTAAATCTTTGGAGGAGATTATCATGGAAATGGGAGATGATCCCAAGGATCCCAAGGGCACACAGACCTTAATTAAAAAGAAAGAAGAAGACATAGCAGCCCTCAGAAGACAACTCAGGATGCCAATTACAATGCACCCTCAGACCACAGAAGTTGTGCAACAAAGAGAAGAGGAGGATGTGGTAAGTTTTTTAATGAGGATGAATCAAAGACTGCTAGATATAGAGAAAGCCTTCGAGACATCACTGCAAGGAAAACAGGGAGAGTTGGCCTCTCAGCCAACTCAAATAGCTCCAAATCTTATAGTTGCTCCTCCTACAGTCACCATAGCAGCCCCTCCTACTGATCCAGCATCAACAGCAGGTACCCGAGCTTCAGCAACAACTACAGCAACAGCAAGACAAGATGCCAGCCTGAGCATGGAAGATATGATGAAAGAAATAAAGGCTTTGGAACTCCAAATCGCAGAATTAAAAGAAGCCAAAGAAAAATTGGCCAAGATTGAGATGAATTATGACAAATCAAAGATGGTTGTGGCTGAGAAGAAAAGAGAAGTAAAGGCCCTGGAAAATAAAATAAAAGCCTTGGAAAAGGACCTTACTCTTCACAAAACTCTAGCTGAAATCAAAACTATTTTGTGGGATAAAATTGGCCAGTCCATTATTGATCAATGGGCACCAATACAGAATAATTTTTACCAAATTGAATTGATAGGGATAGCTCAATATGAGACTCAAAAATCCAGAGCATTATTGGCAAACAAGCTCGAGCAGGCCAATCAACTAATTCATTTTTTGAATACTCATACCAGTGAGCAGCTAGCGGCTCTAGATATTCATAACAAAACAGACACTATTTTGAGAGTGAAAAAGGTGTTGACCATGAGGAATTTTGGTACAAACTATAGAGAGAAAGTGCCAAGAAATGCAGACAGAAATAAATACGTTCAGACAAAAGTTTGCAATGTTGTAGATCAAAGGGTTACCCAGCTTATTGACCAGCAATGGGAGGCTGCTAAAACATGAACAATATGCTCACAAGCTAAATACCTATGTTACGAATCAAATTAAAAAAATTGTTTTACATTGAACATGAGATAACACATCTCTTTGAAGTCTAGCCAAATTATTACAGGTATACTGAAGTTGATGAGACATTAATTAAACTGAAAAAACACTAGTTACCAACAGACCAATGGTGGCAGGGCATGCTTGAGGTCTTGCCAAGGTAGTTTTGATTCTCTTTCTGTAAATTGTCTGCATTAAAAGAAAAGTTGCAATATATGGGTCACCTAGCAGAAAATCAAATTGTCAAAGGAGGGAATTCGCGCTAAAATCTTTGAGGCAAACTTAGGCACAGGTGGCAAGTGACAGCACATCAGGAACGCAAATCCGAGAAACAGCCATCAGCCGACTACTTAAGACGAAAAGTCAACAATAATGGGACACCTAAGGCAGCCAATACAACATAGTTATTCCTTCATTCATTTCTGCGCGGTTTTCCATGGCAGTTATTGCCTTTGCCAAAGTAGATGGATGAATTTATTACTTGATATTTTCCTACGCGATATTTTGTAAAGTCCTTTATAAATACCTCCTCAAAATATGTATTCTTGTTGGTTGGTGAAAATCATTCTGGACCTCTGCTGTAAATTTTTAAGAACTCTTCAAAATAAAGATTGCTGGAATGCTTTGCTGATGAACTTGCTGGTTGTGGCATTATTGACAAATGAATATGTTGTAGAATTCTTATGCTACCTTATGGATCAATAAGTCTTTTTAACTCTTGTTTTACTATTTCTATGTGTTAAGTATCATCTATATATCATATTCTAAATTGCAGGAAAAAAGAATAACTCAGAATTTACTTTGTTGTACTCTGTGTTCAATTCCTGTCAATTTTGTATGTTTTCTACAGAACTAGCATAGACAGGAATTCTTGACTGCTCCTGTCTCCCTGGTTCTTACACTTTGAATATAGTTAAGGAATTCTAACTGCTCCTTGATAATATTCTTTCACTTTCCCCCCTGTTAGCTTATTGAAAGATTCTTAATTTCCTTTCATTCCCTGACCCCATTTCATCTTAAATTCCAACTTAAATATTGTTCCATGGGTAATTATCTTGCTCTGTAGTCCTTCCTTTTGCCAAAGAAACCATACCTAGAAGTTATTCTTCATTGACTCCATTAACCCAATGGTCTGAACTTCCTACACTTTGCAGCTCTGTTCTACTGAATGTCACTTTCCAAACACCAAACAAAACTTGTGCTTCATAACTAGCCTAACGTATAATCCAAAAAATATAAATCACAAAGAGAGAGCCCTCTCTGGTTGCAGATTGGCTAGAATCTGCAGCTAAAAGACTAGTTAGTGGTTACCTCGGTTGTATTCCCTTTTTTTGAGATCTTCTAGGGAACAACCTAAGTGATAACATCATTGGCGACTCCACTAGGGACCTGAAAAACTGTTTGTTACTGCTGTCTATTTTCTAAAGCTATAGATGGAGACTCAAGTTAGCCAGGTAGCATTTGAAACTGTTTTTGCTGTGCATTTACAGGAGTAAATAAATGCTGCTTCAGTCAATCTCCAATCTAGTTTTAATCTCTAAACAGTTATCCCGAAGATTTGATCAGTCTCCTTGTCTTTAACATATTTTAAGGAAACTTCAAAGCTATCTATATTTCAAAAGAAAAGGCTTCCTTCAAAATATTGCAAAAATTTATAATCTTCAAAAACTTCCAGAAAATACCAAAAACAAATTTAGAAGCTGGCTCCAAAAAAGAAAACTCGTTACACCAGATCAAATCCAGATCCTAATCCTCCAGCTATTTTTGAAAATCCTAACTTGATCTCTAAGACCCTTAGGAGACAAGAAAGTCTAGAATCCACCGATTTAAACCTTGATATACTTCAACAAAACCTTACAAAATCTAAGCTTACCCTTGGGAGAGCAGCAATCCTTTCTGTCAACACTACAGCCTCTCCAAGCTCTTCATCCACACCTCAAAGTATTCTCTCCACTCCCCCATCCACCGCTCATATTTCCACTCCTGTCCCTGTTGTTCCAGCCATCTTATTCCTTCCTGTTGTCCCATTTATCCCTGTAAATATGGCAAACCGTTATACTCCCTTGCAGTTGCCTGCAAATCCAAGGGCTATGCTTGAAGACTACTAAAGAAAAATCACCTACTTTGATGGTATTGGCTCCTATACAGCTCAACAACACACCACGAAAATGCAAGATTATTTTCAGAACTATGAAATTGGTGATGATGATGTGAGAATGAAGATCTTTGTCCAAAGTCCAACTGGTGATATAAGGACTTGGTTTAGAGCACTTGCTGTAAATTCTATAGCTAATCCAGAATCCCTTTATCAATCCTTCTTAAATAGATGGGAAAAGAAGAAAGACCCTTTACACATTTTAACTGAATACGACAACTTGAAAAAGGGCCCACAAGAAACCATTCAAGACTACTTTGCCAGGTTCAATAATGTCTATAGTGCTATTCCTCAGAACCTTATACCTCCACCTGATTTAGCCTTGATCAAATTCCTTGATGGATTTGATTCTGACATGGAATATCAACTGAGGGAAAGAGCCCCTCTAAGCTTAGCAAAATATCACTGTTAGCATAGAGGCAAACCTGCTTGCTAAACGAAATCGGGTGAGAACTGAGAGAAGAACAACTTTTAAAGAAGAGCCTTCTGCATTAGATGCAATCATTAAAGGTATGGATAGACTCGGAGATAGAGTGGAAAATATTGAAAGGAAATCATCCTGGGAAGGGAAACCAAGTAACACAGCAAGAAACCCAAACTTTAGAAAAAACCAAAATCCAAATGTTGGAAGGGTTGGCCCTGACCAAAACATCAGACCACCATTTCAATAATTATGCCGAAGCCTCAACCTCTAGTGAGCCAATAGAGGACACCCAAATCGATCTAATGGGTTTAAACAGTGAGCAACAAATTTTCCTAACATAGGATGATCAAGAGGCTCATAATTTCAATCAATTTCAAACCAAGTCTGAAGAATCATTTGATTTCAGAGAAGGCTATGATGCAACGGTCTATGAGGTTCATAAACAATACAAATTAAGAAGTAGAACAATAGATGTACCTGAACCTAGCAAATTGAAAGATACCAAACAATCCAAGAGAGCTAAGGATACTTCTCCCCTCATAGAACTCCCTGCTAAAATGGACCTCAACCCAAAGGAGTCCATCATAGAGGACATTTCAGACTTATAGCCATCAAATAATCAACCATCTTCTTCCTCTTTTCCAAAAGAAAGTCTAAACAGATCTGCTGTAGTTAATTCTAAAATAAATGCAGCTCCTAACACCACTGCTGATAAATAAAAGAACATAGGAAACACAACAGACAAGGAAACGTTTGTTGTCCACAACACAAGAATTCAAGTGGAAAAACCCTTCAACCTAGAAACAGAAATAGGCAAGTTAAAAATAGCCATTCCATTGTCCAAATTGGCTAAACATGAGGTTTATAGGGAACAAATTAATAGGTCACTTCAAATATCAGAGAATAGGGATGCAGTCAATGTTTTAGATGACCAACCAGAACTATTTTTTCGTCCTGAAGTTAATGGTAAAACAGTAGATGGGGCAGTTCCTCCATTATATGTGAGCTTGAACATTCATGTCAAAGTGCTACATAACACAATGTTTGATTCGGTAGCTTCTCATAACCTAATGCCTAAATCTGTGATGGAAAAGCTCGACTTAGATATCACAATGCCATATAAAGACTTGTTCTCATTTGATTCCAACCAGGTCAGGTGTCTAGGCCTAATTAAAGACCTTTGTGTATCCTTAGTACAATATCTAGCCAAGACAATCTTGATGGATGTGGTGGTAGCTGATATCCCACCTAAATATGGCATTCTTTTATCCAAATCTTGGGGCGCAAAACTCCAAGGATCTTTGCAACTAGATATGTCATATGCCACCATTTCAGTCTTTGGTCACCCAAAGAGATTGTACCGGGAAACATTGATGAAATATGTGGTTAGTAGTAAACAGAAACCCCAAAACTCCCCCATCTATTCTATGCATTCCGATATGAATTCATTCATATTATACAATGCTGAGATGTGTCCCAAAACTGATGCCAAGCTCCTAGAAACAGCACAGACAAAAAGCATAAATGAACAATCTAGTGCCCAGGATCAAAAAATTGTTGATGTGATTGATGCAACAAATGAACAAGACATACCATATGAGCTACAAAATCCAAATTTTCCCACTGAGCAAGTTTCCAAAACTCCTGAAACTAGTACTAATCAAGAAATCTTATGGTACTTAGAGTTTGATGGGTCAATGAACAAATTGGCAGCAGGGGCAGGGATTTGGATACACAACATGCAAAATGACCATGCTCAAGGTCACACATATAGGCTAAATTTTAGATGCACAAACAATATGGCCGAATATGAAGCCCTTTTGCTGGGACTTAAACTGATTAGAAGTCTAAGGGTGACCAAGATTTCAATTCTAGGGGACTCAGATTTGATAATACAACATATGAAGGGAAAATTTGTTACAAATGATCCCAGGCTAAGAGGTTACAGGGGTGCAGCCATTGAAATACTGAACACCTTCTTAGAATCTCAGCTCACCAAAATTCCAAGAAAACACAATTTACATGCACATAGTTTGGCAACCTTTGCCAGCACCTGCAAGCGGCCATTCGAGCCCAATCATCATTTTACTGCTGAGATTAAACACAGACCTGTTGTCCCAGATAATGTGAAAAAATGGAAAGTGTTTGAAAATGATACCCAAATCAATAATTTCCTCACTTTAAAAGAGGAATTCTCAAGTACAAACATAGACACAAGCACTATTGATGATCAACAAGAAATAGACAAAATTGAGCAAAATATATCAGCTGAAACAACAAATTTAATTTTGCATCCAACAACTTTTGATAACAAAAATCTACAAGAGCTAAAGCAAATGGATCTTGATGAAATGGTTGAGGGAGAATCCGAAGTAATTGAACTAAAGGATAATGTTCTGCCCACAGGCCTAACTCCTTTGGAGCATATATTTGATTCAAATGATATTCCAAGAAAGCCAAAAATGCAACCACTGAATGCGGAAATTGAGGACTACAATATTGGAACCACAGAAAATCCCAAAATGGTAAAACTGTCCAAAACATTGCCTCCTGAACAAAAGTTGAAATAAATTAAGTTATTTAAAGAATTCCAAGATGTCTTTGCATGAAGCTATGAGGACCTCAAGTCCTATGACACTTATGTCATCCAACATACAATAACCTTGAAAGAAAATAAAAAACCTTTTAAACAAAAGCTGAGAAGGGTTAATCTAGTCCTCCTTCTTCTCATTGAAAAGGAGGTTAAAAGAATGTATCCGGCTGGAATAATTACACCTATTAGGTTTTCAGAATGGATTTCAAATCTAGTGCCCACTAGGAAGAAAACTGAAGAGATAAGACTCTGTGTTGACCTAAGAAATTTGAATAAAGTCACTCTCAAAGACCACTACCCCTTACCCAAGATGGATCACATTTTACAAAGCGTAGTAGATGCTTCTACAATCTCATTGTTAGATGGATTCTCAAGATTTAATCAGATCTTAGTTCACCCAGATGACCAAGATAAAACTGCCTTTACAACACCTTGGGGAACCTTTAAATATGTAAAGATGCCTTTCAGACTCAAAAATACAGGGGCCACATTTCAAAGAGCAATGGACATAGCCTTTGCTAAAGAGATCCATGATTTCTTAGTCATATACCTTGATGATCTCACTACTTTTTGAAAATCAGACCAAGAACATCTAGAACATTTGAGACAAGTGTGCCTAATTTGCAGAAAATACGACATATCATTGAACCCAAAGAAATCATTGTTTGGCTTGGAAGAAGGCAAACTCCTAGGTCACATAATTTCTAAAGATGGCATAAGAATTGATACGGACATAATACAAGCTATTCTCCAAGTCCCTAACCCAAGAAACATCAAGGAACTACAAGCCTTTCTAGGGAAGATCAATTTCCTAAGAAGATTCATTCCCAATTTGGCCGAGCTAATTAAATTGTTGAATAATATGCCGAAGAAAGATCCTAAAGTCAAATGGACCACAAAAGCTAATAAGCCTTTGAGGAAATCAAAATAACTTTGACTAAAACGCCTGTCCTCACAAGCCCCAAGTTTGATAGAGATTTCATAATCTTTTCCTTTGCATCTGAGCATACTATTGCTGCTATCCTATTACAAAAGGATGACCAAGGATGTGAGAAGCCCATTTCTTTCTTCAACAAAGCACTTAGAGATGCTCCACTCAAATATCAAATCATGGAGAAACAGGCCTATCCTCTTGTAAAGGCCATCAAGGATTTCAGAGTTTATATCTTGTACTCTCATGTGATCGCCTATGTTCCAAATGCGGTGGTCAAGGATATTCTAACTCAAGAAGGAATTGAAGGTAAAAGGGGAAAATGGATAGGCAACATTTTAGAATATGACATTGAAATTAAGCCAAGAAAGCTCATAAAAGGACAAGGGTTAGCTAAATTAATGACTGAAACCAATTTTCAAGTCCTTGACATCAATGAACTAGATAACGAACAGGAGATGGCGACTCCACAGATCAATCAAGCCTTTTTACAATCACCTTGGTATACTGACATATG
Source organism: Pinus taeda (assembly GCA_000404065.3). Classification (NCBI taxonomy): domain Eukaryota; kingdom Viridiplantae; phylum Streptophyta; class Pinopsida; order Pinales; family Pinaceae; genus Pinus; species Pinus taeda. The sequence goes on along the minus strand of APFE030267807.1, from coordinate 547,954 downwards.
TTTTGTATTGTTAAACCTGCAAGCTCCTCCAAGGTTATCGAGGACTAAAAAGCGATTCTTGAAAATGAAAGCTTCAAAGTTTTGTATTATAGACAATGTTTTATTTTGGAAAAATCATGAAGGTATTTTGCTGAATTGCCTAATTCAGGATGAAACTGACAAAATACTCAAGGAATTTCATGTAGGGGACTGCGGAGGACACTTGTATTGGAAATCAACAACTGATAAAATTCTAAGAGCTGGTTTTTATTGGCCCTCCCTGTTTGCTGATGTGAAAAAATTTGTAGTTTCTTGCCATAAATGCCAGATCTTTGAAGGCAAGAGAAAACTGTTACCTTTACCTCTCAAACCCATTTCAACCGAAAGGCCTTTTCAACAATGGGGTTTAGATTTCATTGGAGTAATTCATCCTTCCTCTTATGGACAACACAAGTGGATTTTGACTGCCACAGACTACTTTATCAAATGGATAGAAGCTATCCCTTGTAGGCAAGCCAATGATTCAATCATCATGCAATTCTCAGAAACTAATATTCTATCTAGATTTGGTTTTCCAGAGAAGATTATTACAGACAATGTTGTTGCCTTTAAGTCCAAAAGAATGATCAATTTTTGTCACAAGTACCATATTACCTTATGCCACTCCACAGCCTATTACCCTCAAGGTAATGGTCTAGCTGAATCATCCAATAAAAGCCTGATCAACATCATCATAAAAGTCTTAGAGGAGAATAAAAAGAATTGGCATAAAAAACTGGTAAATGCACTATGGGCAGATAGATTTACCACCAAAAGATATATTGCAACCAGCCCATATGAATTGGTTTATGGTATGGAGGCTGTGTTCCCCTCATCCTTGGGAATCCCTATAATCAAATTGTTGCAAGAGTTACAAGCAGAACCCAATGATATTCAAAGGAGAATCAATCAAACTATTCACTTGCAACAAACTAGAGAGGAAGTATATCAGAGAACTCAGGTTCTGCAAGATAGACTCAAGAATATTTTTGACAAAAGAACAAAAGCTGAGGATTTATTCATAGGAGACAAAGTGCTGAAGTGGGATTCTAGAAGGGAAGACAAAGGAAAACATGGCAACTTTGATTTCCTTTGGAAAGGCCCTTTTGTCATTCAGACTGTACAAGGAAATAACACCTATTGTTTAAGGAGCTTAGATGGTACAGAAGCTGAGGAAGTCCCAGTCAATGGGTGAATGCTCAAGCATTATTTTGATCCTCCTTGTTAACATAACAAGATTGTATTTTGTACATAAAAAGTGTTTATTTTAGCAGTTTATTTAAGCAATAAGATAGGGAATAAGATGCAGCAAATTTTGAGGAAAAAGCAAACAGTTATACTGCCCTTAATATATATTTTGAGTTTACCAGAAGCAATCAAGAAAGAACTTGGGAAATATAGAGATGACGACAAATACTCTGACCGACCACCAAAGACAGAGCTGTAATTCCGTTCAGATCAGCTTATAAGAAATGCATCCATGCCACAAAAATCCAGTTTGTTGGCTTACAAAAAAAGGAAGCTTCAGATTACAGCAAGAGTTGAAGATAAGGCCATTTGACCAGTTGTTCTTGGATTTTCACCTGGAAAATCCATCCCCAAGTGGAGCCATTATTAGGCTTTTATACCAATAGGTGTCATTTTTTCATGATTGACTGTGAAAATGCCAAATATGATCATCCTTTCCATGCTGCAAAGGTTCCATATTTTCAAAAAAATACAAAAATTCAAGAAATAGAGAAAGAAAAGGAACCCCAAAGAAAGACCAGGAAAGTGGCTTGTCAAAATGCTACTACTATACTACATGTTGCAAAGCAAGTTCAGAATGTGCAATCACTGACTTGCTCACAATTGATGAATAGCCAGACAGTTCAACCCTAGCTAGATCATGTTTAAATTTATTGTTTTAGAATAGAGAATAAGATCTGTTCAAATAGTTCAAGGTTGGCAGATCACTAGATAGGTAGAGAAGCAAAGGGCCCAACTGCTCAATATGAGCCCTTGGAAGAGATAAGGATAGATTTAGATAGGAGGGCATCCAAAAGAAAAGAGGAAAATCGGGGTTTGCTAGTTCAAGTGCACCCAATCAAAATGAAGAAAAATGTTAGGAATTGTAGAATGGGTAAGTAGATTGAAGTTGCAGAAACAGGTCTATCAACAGTGTCATATTTTTTGAATATGATCTATTTTCATGGATATATCAAGTGCCAAGGCAAAGGTATGATGATAGATTAGATGTTGCATGTCTAACTCCCCTTCTCTCCCCTCACAATAATCATTCACTAACATCCCTCAAAGAGATTGGGATCTGCTCAAACTCTTAACTTCACTCCATTTCCATAAAAATTTAAGTAAAACTTCAGGTTTACTTAAAAGCTCCAAGCCACATTTCTTGTGTAAAGTTTTATTTCTCCCCACACCCAAGTCTAGGTGATTCAATTTCATGCACCCAGCACTTCCCCTCATATTCATATTAACATGTTAACTCTATTACATAAAACTTCCATTTACATTTCCCCTCCCCTATTGTACACAAAAATACATAAAAAACCCAAAAAATGTATAACATCCCCACCCCTTGCAACTATAGCCATATGGAAAAGTTTTGGGAATTATAGTGTTTACCATAATCATTATAATAACCCTCCGCGTCTTTGGAATTTATTTAAACACCCGGTTAAATAAACAGCCACACCCAACCCGCCCACATAAACCATACAAACCCTCTTAACCAAGGTATTAACCCGCATGTATTTAAAAAATGTTAAAATATTAGTGTGGGTCCCTTTCCTTTTAAACCTCTGCCATATATGCCTCCCGTCAACCGTTGGATCGCGCCCTCCAGATCCAATGGCTCCCGCCGATATCGGAGCCGCTCCCACGTCCGTTCGTTAGCTCTCGATGGAAAGTGGTTCTGTCGTACCCCGGGATGCGTGTCATCTTTCTATTGCATCGGGCCCATTCTGACGCAAATCTCCCCCGTACTAAAAGCGGTCCGATGAAAACCACAAACCGCCCATAGTTCCGTTGCTCGCGTCATGCATCACGTCATTCACCACGTCTGCACCCACACCAACACCACCGTTACTATTTCGTCCACCATGTCCTCCATGTCATCCATCCATGTCAGCGCCACATCATCTACCACGACATATTCCGTACCCAACTATAGGAAAAATTTACATCATGCTGACGTCACCACAAAAAGCACCAAAAAAAAAAAAAAAAAAAAAAAAAAAAAAAAAAAAAAAAAAAACCAATATTTCGTTAAAAAGTTGCGAAAGAGATAGTTTTGTTTATTTCCTCCTGTTGATTTACGACGACTGCGCATGCAAAGCATGACCAATTCACCACCATATCTCCAGTCCGCCACCTTGAGGAGTTCAGTCCGCAAACTCAACCCCTCACCTTACTCCTCAACCCGCATTTAGCACCTAGCGCCCATAGAACAGGTCCCTTTCACATTTCCATAACACATTGGGGTGAGCACATCATCTGCCACAACTTCACAAAAACTTGCCCAAGGGACTACTCCACCTGCAGGGAAAGGCAAGGAAGTACAACATTCAAAGCAACAAAATACAACGGCAAACCGGCCAGATACAACCAAGGAAAAAAGTTAAGGGCAAGGCCCTTCAACACAAGCAAAGGTAACAAAAATCCCTGTGTTACTAACTCCTATTAATGAGGAAAGAGCCAAGAAAAGGGACAAACCAGAAGACACACCCACAGGGGCATCCATAGAACAACACAGGGAGAAGAGGCAGAGGTTGAACCCCTACTCTGAGGAAGAATTTACAGAGGAGACAGCAGGAAACCTAAGGGGTGAGGAAACAACTGAACAATAGATTCCTCCATTTTTGGAAACATGAACTAGCTCATTTCAGTAGGAGCAAGAGAGGCAGCATGGTGTGGAGGTCACATCCACCAAGCAACAGAGGAAGCAAGGCTCTGACATCAAGAAATAATTCACTGAAATCAAGGCCAGAAATGAGCCGGTAAGGTTCCAGCTCTATAACCAATTGCTAAGAATGGGTCCCACCAATCAACAAAGGCTAATGCCAGCCTATGATATCCAAAAAGGGAAAATGACCCTTAGTCACTTCAGGCCCACCACACCGCAACCACAATCAGCTGCTGATTATATCAAGACCAATCTGGTAGTTCTTGCTAAAGACATCCACCCAATGGACCAGATTGAGTTACACAAACAAACTGGAGAAATGGTATACTCTACCTTGGCAGACAAAGCATCAATGCTCATAAAATAGAGAATTCATTGTACAATAATTCTGCCCAATTGGAACTGGAAAAGGCCTCCTCATTAGCCAAGGATAATAGAATTAAATCTTTGGAGGAGATTATCATGGACCTGGGACATGATCCCAAGGATCCCAAGGGCACACAGGCCTTAATTAAAAAGAAAGAATAAGACATAACAGCCCTTAGAAGACAACGCAGGCTACCAATTACAATGCACCATCAGACCACAGAAGTTGCACAACAAAGAGAAGAGCAGGATGTGGTAAGTTTGTTAATGAGGATGAATCAAAGACTGCTAGATACGGAGAAAGCCTTGGAGACAACACTGCAAGTAAAACAGGGAGAGTTGGCCTCTCAGCCAGCTCAAATAGCTCCAAATCTTATAGTTGCTCCTCCTACAGTCACCATAGCAGCCCCTCCTATTAATCCAACATCAGCAACAGGTACCCCAGATTCAGCAACAACTACAACAGCATCATGACAAGATGCCAACCTGAGCATGGAAGATATGATGAAAGAAATAAAGGCTTCGGAACTCCAAATGGCATAATTAAAAGAAGCCAAAGAAAAACTGGCCAAGATCGAGATGAATTATGACAAATCAAAAATGGTTGTGGTTGAGAAGACAAGAGAATTAAAGGCCCTGGAAAATAAAATAAAAGCCTTGGAAAAGGACCTTACTCTTCAAAAAACTATAGTAGAAATCAAAACTATTTTGTGGGATAAAATTGGCCAGTCCATTAGTGATCAATGGGCACCAATACATACTATTTTTGACCAGATTGAATTGATAGGGATAGCTCAATATGAGACTCAAAAAGCCAGAGCATTATTGGAAAACAAGCCCGAGCAGGCCAATCAACTAATTCATTTTTTGAATACTCATACCAGTGAGCAGCTAGCAGCTCTAGATATTCATAACAAAACATACACTATTTTGAGAGTGAAAAAGGTGCTGACCATGAGGAATTTTGTACAAACTATAGAGAGAAAGTGCTAAGAAATGCAGACAGAAATAAATTCCTTCAGACAAAAGTTTGCAGTGTTACAGAGCAAAGGGTTACCCAGCTTATTGACCAGCAATGGGAGGCTGTTAAAACATGAACAATATGCTCATAGGCTAAATACCTATGTTACGAATCAAATTACAGCATCATCAAGCATTTCAAAAGAGATAGTGCCTCCCTCTAGACAAAGTTTATATGACAAATTAGAAAATTTGTTTTACATTGAACATGAGATAACACATCTCTTTGAAGTCCAACCAAATTATTACAAGTTGACTGAAGCTGATACTAGTTACCAACAGATCAATGGTGGAAGGGCATGCTTGAGGTCTTGCCAAGGTAGTTTTGATTCTCTTTTTGTAAATTGTCTGCATTAAAAGAAAAATTGCAATATATGGGTCACCTAGCAAAAAATCAAATTGACAAAGGAGGGAATTCACACTAAAAGCGTTGAGGAAAACTTAGGCACAGGTGGCAAGTGACAGCACATCAGGAACGCAAATCAGAGAAACAACCATTAGCCGACTACTTAAGCCGAAAAGTCAACAATAACGGAACACCTAAGGTGACCAGTACAACATAGTTATTCCTTCATTCATTTCTGCGCAGTTTTCCATAGCAGTTATTGCCTTTTCCAAAGTAGATGGATGAATTTATTACTTGATATTTTCCTATGGGATATTTTGTAAACTCTTTTATAAATACCTCCTCAAAATATGTATTGTTGTTGGTTGGTGAATATCATTCTAAATCTCTGCTGTAAATTTTTAAGAACTCTTCAGAATAAAGATTGCTGGAATGCTTTGCTGATGAACTTGCTGGTTGGGGCATTATTGACAAATGAATATGTTGCAGAATTCTTGTGCTCCCTGGTGGGCTCCAGTATTGCAGAAATAATGTTACAACTCCTGGGACTCCCTTCTTTACTTTTATCAACCCGGTTGTTTGTAACAAACTTGGAAGCGACGGTGCTGTATGCACAAGTACTAGCTCTTGTCGCAGCTGTCACTTGGTCAGCTGGCACAAGTCCGCTAGGGGCTCTAGCCAACTTCTATAGGTTCTCAGAAGAAGCTTTTAAATGATGGATGAAAGGTAACTCAAAGGGGAGCTAATCTACTTGCGAAAAGAAACTGAAAGCCAAAGAGAAATGCAAACCCTAGCAAACCCTAATTCTACCAGCTAGTTCTACTGATGCAAAAATGAGAATGCAAACTACTGAATGAGATGCCATTGACTTCAAAAAGGGAAAATGGATATGTCTTAGACTAATTTTGTCCTAGAAAGTATCTTTTTGTACTTTTTTTATTAAGTGTCGATTTTCACATGCATATGCTTGAACTGTGCTTCACTGTGCAGGAGTGGATCAAGGAAGAGGAATGCTTGGACGTGGTTGGAGAGGCTCAGAGGGGGTGTAAGGAGTCCCTAACACTCTTCCGTAGAGTCTCACGAGGTTTGGCTATCAGGAAACCTCACTTGTGAGCTTCTACAGGAAGTCTGCAGGGGTTCTACAGGAAACTTCAGAATTTCTACAGGAAACTTTAGAATTTCTACAGGATGTTTGGAAGTCAGTTTTTGGGGAGGTGGATGAGTGAGGGAAGGTGCATGGATGGATCTACAGATAGGATAGGGGTCTAAAAATGGCCTAAGGACGAGTGGGTGGATCAGTGAAGAGGCATAGAAGGCTGACTTGGCTTGAAGACGGCTAAGGCAATGATGAGCAAAGAGGTAAGGTTTCGTAGACACAAAGGATAGATGGGAAAAAGGGCAGCTTAGCTACAAGACAGAACAGGAGGCTTAGATGATGCTTTGGGAGGATGGATGAAGGAAGAAGATGCCCTGCACGGTGGGCCTTGATCAAATCAACAAAGACCTGCAAATGATAAAATCCTAAACTAGTCTATTCTATCCATCAATCAACACAAATGAGCAGCAACTTTATTTGGGAAGAAACCTTGTACACCATCTATGTAAAGAGACATTTCAGATGTCCAAACCCATGACTAATCTCTGCAAATAAAACAAGCATTGTTTCCTCAATTCCAGCCCCGAATCCAATAAGGCCGAGGTGAAACCAGGAGTGTGGTTGTCTCTTTTCCTTGGAGATCTTGTTGTTATTATCCTACCAAAACATCTAAACCATAGTCATTCATAAACATTGATCTATTCCAGCAACATAATGAAATCTACTTAACAACAATGTGTTCAAATGCATAAAGAAAAAAACAGTGATACGTAAAGGAAAAGCAATAATATAGAAAGAAGGTCCTAGGCTCTCAGGTTGGGCCCAACCCTGAGAGCTTTGGCTCCTTTGAAAAACTTAGATTTGATAGGAAACCAAGCTGCTTCTCATTATCCAAAAAGAATCATAACAGACATGCCAAAAATGGCTACAAAGGAACAAAATAAAGCTGCAGCACTGAGGTGCAAAGTACACAATAGTTTCAAAAGTCTTTTTACGAAGGCTGAGGCCTCAACATTTATAGATAACGAGGGACCTAGCTGGCCTCCTCAATCTATGGAACTCGTCTATCAAACTGTGAGTCAAACAGTCCCTTTCTAAATGTTGATTGGCTGCCTTCTAGATTCGGTTTGGTGGTCTTTGGAGCTCGGAGTTGGAGGTGAAAATCTAGAGGAAGGGTCATTGAATGCCGTAGGCACCCCTCCTTCAAGTCCTCACTTCAAGCTTGGCTGCCTTATAGCTCATGATTGCTTTGAATTTGCTCCAATATATGTCAAAAACCTGAAATAGACACGTGTTAACCACCTAGGAAAAGTAACTTCCCTTATTCGTACCAAAGGCACAAACATACTAAAAATAATGCATAAAGTATAGAAAATGATGGATTTGAACAAGGGCTGAACAATGAAAATTAGGCCAAATGAGCCCAAATTGTTACCAATTTTGGGGCTCATCATCACCCCCTGCTAAAGGGTTGCTCATCCCTGAGCAACTAGTCCAGCTCCTCGTCTTTCATTTCTTTGATGGCCACTCTCACATCTCAGGCTTCTGAAGTAGTGTCCTCCACACTGTCATGAAATCCGGCCTTCCTCTCCACTTCTTCCCACTGCTTATGCTCCTCCTCTTCTGAGCCTCCCTCTAATAATCCCAACAGCAAGGGTGGACTTAGCTTGAGGCCTATCCAACTGGCTTGGAGGTTCTACATAGACTTCTTGTAGAGAGGTACCCGTGCCAAAGCCTCCCTCATCCGAGTTGGAGTATGATATTCTCGAATTTTGGGGCTGTGGGACAATGAGTTCCACCTACGGGTGCAAGCATGAACACAATTGTCCCCAAGTAACCTCTCCATATCCTTGAAGTGTGCTATGTCCTGGGCCTGACGATCCATGTAATCTAATAATCCCTGAGAATTGGTTGCTAGGTGCTAGTGAGCGGATATCAGTGCTGTGGGGTCCCCTGGCTCTGCTCTAATCAGCAGTGGTTCATGTAACTCCCGGTCCATGACATTCCTGACCTCAGCTACTCTCTTCTCTTCGTGGTTTAACCATGAGGTCATTGCCATCAGCTACATATCCCCTACTGCTATGTTGGGGTCCCACGAAGTGATGTTTGGAAGGGCCAAGTTATGGAGGTAAAACTCTGAGAGCTTGGCCTTATCTTCCGAGGAACTGGTGTTACATAAATCTGTGAACTGCTGGGGGTTTTGGATGTGAGAGATACCCCTTTGTGCCAATGTATTGATTTTGAACTGCAGCCACTGGTCCCTCAGGTACAGGCCATAAGATTTGGCCGGCTGCCTACGTTGCAGTGCTTCCATTGCCCAACTGGCCATGCAGGCCAGTTGTGCCTCCTTTTCTTGCACCTGTTGCCTTAGTGATTTTATCTCAATATCTGCCTGTAGTCCCCTTTCCTGTAGCTGCTGGTTGAACTCCTCAAGGTCATCTTGCATCTCTTCTTTCCCTTGAGGCTCTGCTGAGGGATCCTTGGCTGCCATGCCCTTTTCTTTCCCTTGTTCCTGCCACTGGAGCTGCTGTCTGAGCAGCTCATTTTCTTCTCTCAATTTGGCTTGTTGGGAGCTTTCCACATGCCTTACTGTTTCCAGCTCCCTTTGTGCTTCCTTGACCCTTTCCTCTAGAGGCCCAATATCTGCTACTCCCTTAGATTTAGCTATCCTCATCCACATGTGGGTTCGTACCCGTTCTTCTTCTAGTGCTAAAAACAGTGGCACTGTAAACTTTTGGGGAATAATTCTGCCTGCTTCCAAAAAGTTATAATAAGAGCCCAAGTTGGGCTCTGGGCTTGGTTCCATGATAGCATTAGGTTTTGCCTCCTTTGGTGGTGACTTGGCTGCTCCCTCCTCCTCTTGTGGTGACTCAACTGCCTTCTCCTCCATCTGCTCAGTTTCCTTCAGTCTAGCCAGAGTTTCCTGTAGAATAGCCTCAACATCCTGTAGAGAGGCTTGTGAGCTCATTTTCTCCACTCTATCCTTCCATGAAGATGTTTTTGGGCTCCCCCTCTCATAAGTAATGGAGGCTTTGGAGGGGGATTTATCCCTTGGCGTGGTAGGGGTATCCACAATAGTGATTGGTTCTTTGGATGGAGGCTGGGTTCTTCCAGTCTTAATTCTCACTCCTTCTTGCTTTGAAATACAGAGGAGTCTCTCTTTTTCGTTCTTATTTTGGCTTGGGAGGAGTACTTAGGGAGGCCAGCACAGCTGCTGCCTCCCTAGCTAGGATTTCAGCCAATTTCTCCTTTTGTTGTTCTCCTTTCGGACTTCCTGTAGAAAGTCCTGTAGCGGTTGCTTTCTAGCTTCCTGTAGAAGCCGTTTTAAATTTTCCTGTAGAAAGACCTTGCTATCTTCCTGAAGGAATTCTCTGCTGCTTCCCTATAGGACCACTCTGTTGCTTCCCTGTAGGAGCACTTTATTGCTTCTGTAGGAGCACTTTGTTGCTTTCTTGTAGGAGTACCCTGCTGCTTTCCTGTAGGAATCGAGGGCACAGTTTTAGCCTGCTTGGCCGAGGGAACTTTTTCTTTCATCTTGGCCGAGGTAGCCTTAGGGGTGCCCTTACTGTCCTGGACTTTCTCAGTCCATTCTGCCCTAGTCTGTAGTCGTTTTTCTCTGGGTGTTGGAGCAATCCCATCATCCCCTGTTTTGGCATCTTGCTTTGTTGTTGGTGTTCCTTTTTGCTCCTTCTTGGGTGCTTTGCCATAGGTGTCCTATCTTTTGGTCTTCTTCTCGGCCTGAGTAGGCTCCTTCTCTTCACTACTGGAGGAAGTGAGCTCCTCAGCTAAGACTTGGATGTCATCATCCTTTGACATATTCCGGAAAATCTCCCATGAGAGAGGGACAGTGAAGGTGTGGAGTGCATCTTCCATGAGGAGCTTTATAAGCCCATGATGTGCTAGCTTGTCCGGTGTCCCTTCTCTAGTTTGGTGGCACATCCAGTCATGGACTGCAAAAGGAAGTATGGAATGCTCAATTTCTGCTCCGAGGGGAGGTCCATGTGGTTTCTGAGTTCTGTGAGCAGCAGAAAATGATAACCATATATGATACTAAACAACCCCTCGCACGTGATATACTTCATAATTTGGAGGTTGAATTCACTCCAGAACGACTGTAGGCTAGTCCTCCGCACTCCGTTTTTATCCTCTGAGAATTGTTCTTCAGGTAAGAAGAATTCTTCTTTAGCCTTCTCACCCAGCTTCCTTTCCTCCTTATCCCACGGGATTCCCATTGGAAGATCAGTCACCCTGCTGATGAGCTGTGGTGTGAGTTTGAGGGTCAGTCCCCTGAAATTGACGATGGCCAATGTTTTTGACTTCAGCTCCAGGGACCGAAGGAATTCTTCTGTAATTTCATCATCGTGCCCCTGGAGCTTGTCACAAAATGACATCCATTGTGCACGGGAGAACAGTTCTACCACCTCAGGGGTTTCCCGTAAGTTCTTTGAGTCTGGCGGTTCCTTTCGAATGAACCCACCCGGCATGGTCAAATTCTGTGTTTGCGCTCTCAGACTGAGAATTCTGGGCGGATTCTTTCCTTAGAGTCGAAAAAAAGATATCTTTGGTCATTTAACCTGCTGAATTTGCCTGCTCAGATGTACAAAAGCAGGATTTCGAGAATTTCCACTCGGAGCGTAGAGCTACGTCTCCGTTATACACGCAGTGGCATAAAAGTTACAGTTTTGACAGTGTTTTGGCAAGGTATTACCCTCTACAGGAAGGAGTTTTCATTCATGCGTGAAGAAAGTTGCTCATGCAGATGACTACAACGATTTTAGCAACGACACATATATAAAACCAGATAGAATTGCACTTAAATTTTCTACCCCTTTTCTACGTCGATTTCACCACCTTTGAAAAAATATTTCTTTGCATGGGGAGGTTAAATTCTTCCTACCTCTGAAATTCACCACCCTCGACATGAACAGTCTGTACTGCTTCGGATGCCGCGTTTCCTGTAGTGTAGTTTCCTGTAGAAATTCGTTCTCGGCTTCCGGAGGAGTTTACGGCAGCGTAGGACAAGTCTGAGCGGCAGTAGGACGCTTGAATAGGTAGAAAACTTCGGGTTAACCACTTGCAGAGGAAGAGGACGCACATTCGGCTGGGAAACGGTTGTTTCATAAATGACTGTAGTGCATCATAAGTATCAACTGGCTGATTTCGAATTGCTGCGGAATTCATGGCACGGGGTTGAGCTGTCCCTGATGGTCCGTTGGCCGACGTCACCGCAATCATATCCCAGCGTGCCCCTGACCGCCGAATTCTCTCCGCTGGAGTTACCGTCGCCAATCTTGTCATACCTCCGCTTCTTCCCGATTGGACATTTCCCACGTGCCAATTATCCACCCTTCCGACATAATCGATCCAGTTTGGATCCTACGAGGCCGCTTGACGGGCTGTGGTGGCCAGTTGAGCGGCAACCAGCCTTGTTCAATCCGCCCATTTTCAAAGTTGTGCACATTTAGAGTATAGTTTATGCAATGGGATGAAATAAAGTTAGTTACTTACCTATGCAGCCGTGGACGTGGTTTCTTCCAGGGTTCAAGACGATGGATACCGGATCTGCATGCTGCTGCTCTGTGGTCAGGTGTTGGAGCTTCCCTGCATTGGCTGCTGCTGGCTGGGAGTTTTGGAGACCCATTCCTCTGGTGGCAAACATTGCAGGCACCGATCTTGTGAGCTCCTGGTGTCTTCGTGGCAGGTACTCCAGTTGGATCAGCTGCTACAGGATTCTTGTAGGACATCCTGTAGCTGTTTGTCCTCTTGGGGTGCATGCTGACATAATTCGAGTCTTATTGCACAGGTGAAAGGCCTTGAGGTCGCCTAACAGGCGAGCGCTCGAGCCTCAAGAGACCTTGTTTCTGAGATTGAAAAGAAACACAATTTTCCTTATTTGAAAAACAAAGTTCTCGTTGCATGTGCAGGTATGCTTGCTCAGATTGGAGTGGTGGTAGTGAAAAGAGGTGGAGCGAGTGGGGGATGACAGAAAAGGGTGGTTGCATGCCCGGTCAGTCGACTTAAAGCTCCAAATCTTTCCTCGTAGTTGATTCTGGCCCACTCAAACGTTCTACAGGAAGTTTCTTCTAGAAATACAGAACTTCCTGTAGAAAGTCCTGTAGCTTCCTGTAGGAGGCCAAACCATGATCCGATTGTGCCCAAACTTTGCAAAAATGAGTGTTCATGGTGGATGTGCATGAGAGGCTATCTGGTAGCTTGATAGGAACCTTGTCTTTGAGTTGACAGTCCTCCTTTTGTGCGCTTTATACCTGCAAAACTTTCAAAGATCAGCTGATTTTTTTCTTCTTGTTTCTCTTTTCCTTTTTTTCCTTTTGTTTTCTTCTCCCAATTTTTTTTTTTTTTAAGAGACAACAGGGGTGCCTCAATGAGGTTTTCACCCCTACCGCCTGCCTTGGTCGCCTTGAAAAGGTTTTCACCCAATGATCTTTTATTCCCATTCTCCTTTTTTTTTTTTTTTAGAGAGACAGCAGGAGCGCCTCAATGAGGTTTTCACTCCTACTATCTGCCTTGGGCGCCTCCGAAAGGTTTTCACCCAAGGATCTTTTTTCCTTTTTTTTTTTTTTTTTTTTTTTTT
>APFE030267807.1:504976-521218 GCA_000404065.3 Pinus taeda | reverse complement strand
CTAGTGTTTTTGTGAGGCAGCACTGTTTCCTCAATTCCAGCCCCAAATCCAATAAGGCCGAGGTGAAACCAGGAGTGTGGTTGTCTCTTTTCCTTGGAGATCTTGCTGTTATTATCCTACCAAAACATCTAAAACAAATTCATTCATAAACAGTGATCTATTCCAGCAACATAATGAAATCTACTTAACAGCAATGTGTTCAAATGCATAAAGAAAAAAATAGTGATACGTAAAGGAAAAGCAATAATACAGAAAGGAGGTCCTAGGCTCTCAGGTTGGACCCAACCCTGAGAGCTTTGGATCCTATGAAAAACTCAGATTTGATAGGAAACCAAACTGCTTCTCATTATCCAAAAGGAATCATAACAGTCATGCCAAAAATGGCTACAAAGGAACAAAATAAAGCTGCAGCACTGAGGTGCAAAGTACACAATAGTTTCAAAAGTCTTTTTACGAAGGCTGAGGCCTCAACATTGATAGATAACGAGGGACCTAGCTAGCCTCCTCAATCTATGGAACTCGGCTATCAAACTGTGAGTCAAACAGTCCCTTTCTAAATGTTGATTGGCTTCCTTCTAGATTCTGTTTGGTGGTCTTTGGAGCTCGGAGTTGGAGGTGAAAATCCCGAGGAAGGGTCATTGAATGTCGTAGGCACCCCTCCTTCAAGTCCTCACTTCAGGCTTAGCTGCCTTATAGCTCATGATTGCTTTGACTTTGCTCCAATATATGTCAAAAACCTTAAATAAACACGTGTTAACCACCTAGGCAAAGTAACTTCCCTTATTCGTACCAAAGACACAAACATACTAAAAATAATGCATAAACTATAGAAAATGATGGATTTGAAAAAGGACTGAACAATGAAAATTAGGCCAAATGAGCCCAAATTGTTACCAATTTTGGGGCTCATCACTACCCTATGGATCAATAAATCTTTCTAACTCTCGTTTTACTATTACTATGTGTTAAGTATCATATATATATCATATTCTAAATTGCAGGAAAAAAGAATAACTCAGAATTTACTTTGTTGTACTCTGTGCTCAATTCCTGTCAATTTTGTATGTTTTCTACAGAACTAGCATAGGCAGGAATTCTTGACTGCTCCTATCTCCCTAGTTCTTACACTCTGAATATAGTTAAGGAATTCTAACTTCTCCTTGATAATATTCTTTCACTTTTCCCCCTGTTAGCTTAATGAAAGATTCTTAATTGCCTTTCATGCCCTGACCCCTTTTCATCTTAAATTCCAACCTAAATATTGTTCCATGGGTAATTATCTCGCTCTGTAGTCCTTCCTTTTGCCAAAGAAACCATACCCAGAAGTTATTCTTCATTGACTCCATTAACCCAATGGTCTGAACTTCCCAGACTTTGCAGCTCTGTTCTACTGAATGTCACTTTCCAAACACCAAACAAAACTTGTGCTTCATAACTAGCCTAACATATAATCCAACAAATCTAAATCACAAAGAGAGAGCCCTCTCTAGTTGCAGATTGGCTAGAAGCTGCAGCTAAAAGACTAGTTAGTGGTTACCTCGGCCGTATTCCCTTCTTTTGAGCTCTTCTAGGGAACAACTTGAGTGATAACAGGGTGCAGGTGTGATCTCTGAATTCCCTTATTGATTGATAAAGGCATCATATCCTTTTACTTGTTGGTTTAACAAATGTGTATATGTGATTATTGTAAATACTGTAATGAGTTGTGCTATAAAGATCCAGTATGTAGTATGGTTGTTATTTTGTCATGTTGTCATGATGTACTACTTTTAAGTAGGACTTTCATTGTAAATACTGCAATGAGCTAAGTTGTAAAGCTCCATGGGAAGTATGTTTGCTTTTTAGGGTTTTGTTGAGGTCTTGGTGTGGTTTAACACTGAGGAAGGTGTTCCCACAAGGAGGAGGGTTTTGTAACACCCCTGGAGAAAATTCCATGTAAAATTATATATATATATATATATATATCAGGCCATGTGATGGGACATGTATTCCAAGTTGAAGGGCGAGGCAAGACATTGTAGGGGGTGTTCATTTGGTTGTTTATGGCTTAGGAATTTGGAAAAGGAAATGGCTAAGGCTTCAAAAAGGAAAAATGGAATTTTGGTACATTTGTTTATGAAAATAATGGAAATTAGGAGAAACGGAAGGTGAAAGGTCACAAGTTGCATGTGAGGAGGAAATTGAAGGAAAATAATGGAAAATGAAGATAATAGATGCCTCATTAATAAAAGGCTTATGAGGATCAGTGAGAAATATCTTAGTCAATGTAAGCTCTTAGCTCAAGCTTTTTCTATGGTTATGCATGGGATCAAGAAAGGAAAAGAAGGCAAGAAGAAGGAAGGAGCACGAAAGGAAGAGCAGGATCAAGCAACTACAACATGGTTCTCTATAGGTATCAATTTTTATGTGTGATTTCCTTGCTAGATTTGGCATGCATGGTATTGCATGTGGTTCTTTTGCTATTATGACATGGGTTTTTCTAGGTGTAACTATGTTTTTAACCTAGCCTTTTCCATTTTCGGATAACCATGGTGTGATGGGGTTCTCATGTTTTGGTTGAGATGGATTTCTAGATGGATTCAAAGCTCAGTGAGGTGGATCTCCAAATGATAGAGCACATGGCCTAGTGGTCCCTGAACCAGACTATGGATCATGGTGAAGCCACTGGCCTAGTGACCCCTTAGCCAACCTATGGATCGCAGTAAGATAAGATTGTGTTACCTCGGTGGGCCTAGGAATCCTTGCCGATGAATGACAGGATATATGGTAAAGCCTAGAGGTGGTTTTCTTTCTGTTGGGCCTAGTAATCATGCGTTGGGATATGTGGTAAATCCTGGAGAGTGGATCTCGGTTTACAACATATTGATCCGGTGTGGGTTACGGTAAATATTGAGAAACTGGGGTCCCAATTTAGAGCCTAGTGATTCGGGTTTGGATTGCGGTAGAACCGGAGAGACTAGGAGACAAGAAAATTCCTCAAGGTGTAGGTGGAGAAATATGGTTGCATCCATGCTTGTTTGGCATGGTGATCAGGTGGAGATCATGGTAAAGCATGTTATGATATGTTTATTTTGTTGGCCTAGTGATCCAGGATGGATCACGATAAATTTGGTTTATTTGGATGAGAACGAGGTGGTTTAGCCTTAGTATTCCCTGGTTGGTTCTTTTGGTTTGAGTTCCACATTCATACTTGGAATATGGCATGGGGGTGAATGGTGGAAGATATATTTGGCTCAACCATTCTATGGTCGAGTGGAACATGGAGTCCCATCCTAGATTTTTATTTTTCATAATTAATGAAAGGTTATTTCTCCTTGTATTTCTATGAGTATTATACTAGATTATATGTAGTTTATATGGTTGTGATTTAATGGGTATTTATGTCCTTATTATGTTGGTTATGTATGTGTTTTATGACTCTGTACTTCACTCTTTGACTATAGGGGAGTTAGAAAACCCCTTAGATGAGCAATATTAAGTTTTTGAGGAATGCATAGGGGAGGAAGAGCCCATCTCACCTACACAAACCATGTTTGAAAACAAACAAATTGAGTTCTTTCCTACCCGAGAAACCAATGGGGAGGCCAGAATGCATCCCTTCCACATTTCCATGGCGTAACCTCCGAGGACCCTAACACATTCATGTTTGAGTTTGCTATTGTCTATAGGACCTATGACAATACCTTTGATGAATAGAAGTTGAAGTTATTTCCATCCACCCTCAAAGATGTAGCATTCCACTGCTTTATAAGCTTACTTGGAGGCAACATTGCTACCTGGGCACAAATGCAACAAGCCTTCAATCAAAAGTACATGTATTACTGTAGGTATAAAGAAACAAAAGAGGAAATATTTATGATGACCCTAGGACCATATGAATCCTTAGAATATTATGAGGAAAGATTCCAACTCAACTATAGGAGGGTTAACTGTACCGTTGACCCTGAGTCACTCAAGCTAGTACTTCTCCAAGGGATCACATAAGATATAATGGAGTCCCTTAACATGTTGTCTGGAGGATAAGTTTATCAATTTCCTTATGTTGACATCAAGGCAGTATTCAAGAATTGTTCTAGGGCTATTAGGAAAAAGGGTAGGTTTAGTCAAGGCCTGGTTAGTTCATCTCTGTCTACATCAACCATAAAAGATGAGATAGGGAGTATGTTGGAGGATTTCAAGATTGAAATTTTGAATACCTTTTACCTACAAATGGACACTATGCATATTAAAGGAATCAATAGTAATTGTAAAGGGCACTAGCTATATTTTTCCCTATATGCACTAAGAGACATCCTAGAAATGAATGCCTAATTAACATCATATAAGTTTTCTCCATCTGTGAAGAAGACCATGCAACAGACAAATTTTCCTCTCTACCAGGCCTGAAATTTGTATACCAAGAGGTAGAAGGTGGTTTAGAGCAAATCTACGTCATTAACCAAAGGAGGCCACATCACCAAGGCATGCAAAGTGCACATCATCCTCCTTACATTCCAAATCAGAATGCACCTTCTCAGCCCTGGTACCCTTCCACTCATCCATCATGGTCAATAGCTTATCATTGGCCTTGTACTCCTCAATATCCTCCTCAACCTATTAATCCTCCTTTTCATCCATGTCATTGTCAACCTCCTCAATGGGGAAACCCCTCACAAGGATGGAGGCTTCAAACAACCCAACCTCCAACTTTAATGCCTCCTCCTCAACCTAACCCACAACTCTCTCACCATAACCCACATAAGAAACCTAAAATGCCTGCCCAACCTAATCTAAACCCCAATAATAATCATTCACAACAAGTTTATAGTGGGGATACATATTATCCTGCTTGTGATGTGGAAATACAAGAGATCAACCTTCGATTTGGTAAGGTACTTCCATATGCTCACCCACCTTCTCTGCTTGTAGAACTTGAAGAATAGAAGGAAGATAGTACCCCTCCAGCCAATGCACCTCCTTATCCTAAAATGTTGATCCAACCTAAACAACACACCCTAGAAGAGGCAAAACTTCTAGGAGAATTGAAGAACTTGTGTGTCAAAATACCCCTTCTCCAGGCTATCAAAGATGTCCCTATTTACAATGTTGTTGGGAAGCTATCTGATCTAATGCTTTAGAGGATGATATCCCAAAAGTACTTAGATCCTGGTATCCCAGTAGTGGATATTCACATTTATAGCATTATAGTTAATAATACCTTGATTGACCTTGGGGCTTCAATCGATGTGATGACCAAGGAAACCATGCTCAAGATAAACCTCCAAGGGGCCTTGAGGAAGACCACTAAATTTATGAAACTCACAGATAAATCCATAGTGGATCTTGAAGGAGTTATTCAGGATGTGATGGTGTCCATTGAATCCTGGAAGCACCCCACTCATTTCCTTGTCCTCTAGCTCAAAACCAAGTGTTGGATCCCATTTTGTCAAATTCAATCAATGAGAGTCCTAATGGGATCAATCAACATCCTATTGCCCCTTGTCATCATCCTTGCACAAATCCCTAAGCATTACTCTCCCTAATACCTGAGTTTCTACCTGAAAGCACCTTATTTCAGTCATTTTAACGATTAGTGTACCCTACATAACTAAGAAAATATGTTGCAGTGCAATCTCTCCTTCTCTCAAGGTGTTATGTAGTGCACCCTGCGTGCGGGTGCATTAATTCTAGAAATTCAAGAAAAAAATAAGAAAATGAAGCTTCCTCTTCCAGAAGCTTTCATAGGTTGTTTCAACCATTTTCATTTGATTAAAATTAGAATCATATCTAATTCCACCTTGGATAAATCACCATCTTATCCCTTGAGCTCATCCTCCCATCGCTTTTGGATCTCAAGCCTAGATTTGTAAATGGATAAGAATTCATGAACTACCTCTCCTTCCTATATATTTACCTCATTCCACAAGCTCCTAGTTAGTTTTGGGTTGGCTTTTGGAGAGTGATTATTCTCTTATGATGTTGTAGTGAGTGGTTATCATCTCATGCATTTAGGGTGATTAGAGGTGCATATTGTGACAAGGAAAGGACAATTCAACAACTTGGATGATCTCTTGTACAAGATAAATTACTACTTATGGTTGTAATCTCCTTCCATTTATATTAATGCAAAGAATTCATTTTTTTCCTATATGTCATGTTTTTATTTCATATATTTCAATACCATTTTGACTTATTGAATGAATTGTTTAGATGATACTACATAGATCTCGCAATTTATTGGCTTGTGTTATCTGACTATGCAGGTTCTAATTTTGGCGTTCAAAGCTAGAATTGGAGCTTCCATGCTAAAGAATGAGCGAAGTGTGCAAACAATTCTAGGTATCCCTCAGTCCATCATCTATTTTCCTTAAGGAATAGAATTGGGTTCCTTGTCTCTTTCTTGTTCTAGATTATCCACTGACCTAGGGGAGATACTTTTATCCACAACTGTAAATACCATATAACAAATTGGAAACTTCACTGGGCAACGATTCATTCCCTTGGTGGTTTCCTTGTTCATTCTTCTTGTCTTAAATCTCCTTCAAAGATCAGACCTAGGAAGACCTTTCATTGATATTTATTTGCATTTTTTGTGTCAGAACTTGTATTTCCTTGATCACTACCTCCTATGGTTTAGAGACAATGCATTGTAGTGCACCCTAGCCCTTTTAACACCTGTTGTGGTCCCGATTTGATGCAAAATTTCTCTTTTTGTGATTTTATCTCTGATTAAATTTGTTTTGGTTGGTCCTGCTTGTGTCAATAAGTGTGTCTTGGTCTCTCATAAGCCTCCATTTGTTTTATTTTTTGTTTATGAGTGCCTTTTATAAGAACTGTTTAGATTTTCCTTTATTCTTGTCATTAGGTCATTAGAAAACTAAATTGTTTAGTCATTGAGTGCTTGAAATAATTGGTGTTTTAGTAATCATTCTGAATGGTTTTTGTTTATCAATGGTTAAACAAATACCTTAATTTTCATCTGAAAATTAAGTGGAACCCAAAATAAAATTCTTATGCATCATGCATTGCATCTAGGGTTTTGATTTTGATTGGAAAAGTGAAGTTATAGAGATCAATTGTTGCATCACTTGTTTGTTACATTGTTGATTTAATTCTTCTTCCCCTACCTTGTTGGGCCTTTCATTTTAGAAGGAAAATGAAACTATTTATTTTGCCATATTAGTTTCATCATAGGCATGTTTAGGTGACATTGTGTTTTGAGCCTTGAAACTGAAATCTAATTCAGGATCAACTCTAAAATTCATCTCAATTAACCTAAGGGTCATTTCAAACTTATTGACACACATAGAGGTATGGGCTAGAGATGTGTTCTGACATCATTAAATTTAGGATATGTCATTGTTTTCCAGTGTTGCATCTCGGGGATAAAATCCCGTTCCATGTACGTAAGTATATATGATCATTCTCCACGTACCTTTGGGTATATCGAATGGCGCTCCCTTCTTGAAAATTATATGGGAACACTATGATTGAATGATTATGCATTATACAACATTACTATGGACTACACTTCCACATACCATCACGTATATTTCAGAAGTCCCCTATAGGTTTTTATCCATCCATAGGTAACTGAGTCTACTGCCTTGTATATCGTGATACATCAAACACAACATTTAGGGAGATTGGCTTCCATACGTTAAGTCCTTGGTTCACCAAGGCGTATATTGCAGTTCATGGTTGTTTGGTAAATCCTTTTGCCTAATCACCCCTCTTTTGTTTTCTTTGTGTCTTTAATTTCTAAAATCAATTAGTTGACCATGGAACAACATCCTGGCTATGGAAATACTCGTTAGTACATCTTAGGTTCAGAATAATGACAACAGTTACTGAGTCTACCAATCAATGAAGCCCCTCTAATGGAAATCTTGGTCGTTTTCCTTCTTTTAGAAATATTGATTCTCCTTATATGGAAATGTTGTATCTTCCTAGATTTACCATTGGTTTACCAGTTTGGTTATTTTCTACCCCTATGTTTATGATTTTCCAAACTACTTCTCAACTGAGTTTTCCTCCACCCGAACAACATTAACCTCATGTTGATCGTAAATTTTCCCCTTTCCCTTCTTCACCTATTGTTTCTTCATCCCATTCTTCCTCTTTGCCTGGTGAAAGTATTGATTCTAGTAACCAAGAAACTAAGAAGAAGAAAAGGATGAAGAATAAAAAGAAAAATAAGCAAGGGGGGAACCAAGCAACCATTATTATGGATGAAACTAGTATGGAGAATCCTTTCAATCAGCCTTGCAAAGTTAAATTCCCTTGAATGTTATGTAAGGGTGACCACCTTCTTAGAGATTGTCCTGGTATTCCAAAGGTATTAGAAGTGTGGTCCACATGCTCACATCATCCTTTGTCGTCATCTTCTCAAGATCATGTTGGTGACAAATCTTCAACTAGTGATAGTAAGGTCCATGGGAAAAAGGGTAAAGTCAAGTTTCCCTGTAACTTATGTGAATGGAATCATCTTATTCACCTTTTTCCAGATACGAATGAAGCCTAAAAAGTGTTGGAAATTATTACAACTTCTCGACCACGACTTCCAGCTGGTTACCAAAATATTTCTCCCAATCCTCCACTAGTTTATGAAGCGATTGATTAGAATTTAAACCCCATCAATCCCACTCTCTTTGAATTTGAATCCCATGAGTCTCTTCCCGACCAACCATTGGTTGAGAAAATGGTTGACTCAATTCCACCTTTAATTGATCGTAATTTTCCTATAGATAGTAAGGATCATACTGCTCAGGTTCTTCTTGTTTCTATTGATTCTATTGGACAAGGGGGAATTTATCTCGTCCCTACAAAACCCCCTCCAAGAAAATAGGTCATTTCCTTTTATTGGAGTCGATTGACCAAAGCTCGTCTCCCTTCTTGCATGCCTTTTAGGATCACGTTAAAGCTTAAAATAAGGAAATCCATCAAATTTTTGTATATGAGGGTATTTTTGTTAGCATTCTACCCTCCTCTACTTGGAAAGCTTTGGGTTCCCCATATCTTGTGTCCCCCGCTCTGAATCTGTTAGCTTTTAACAGAAGAGCAAATCAACCCTTAGGGATCCTTCCTTAGTTTCTTGTTACCTTGGGAGGAAAAACTATATGTATTTATGTTATGGTTGTCATAGACCCTTTGGAGTTCCATTTTATCCTGGTATGATACTATGTTTATGCTATGAATGTTTTTGTATCCACACTCTTTCAAGTGATGTGATCCTCGCATGATGGATAGATTGTGGCTATCGATCAACTTTCATTTGTTGGTCCTAAATTGACTACCAATCATCATACTTCCTTAAGTCTTCTGAATGTGCAAGTGGTATCTTCCATGCCACAGGTTAATTATGTGGCAACCTATCCCATTCACATATCTACTATTGAATATTAGCCTTTCACTATCTGTGCAACTTTGTTCTACCTAGATCTGGTAGGCGATATGGTGAATCATTTACTAAGCGAATTTGAGTTTGATATTTCCATTGGATCCTTTAATCCCTTCCAGAGTGTTGTTCTCCCTATGATGAGAACCTCTTGCAAGCCATGGTCTCTTGGGGGACATGATTTGATTCCAGAGAAGAGTTCCTTTTCTCGTGTCAAGCTCGTTAAAAAATGAAACAAGGTCCTTGGAGCAGAGTTCATTTTCTTGTGTCAAGTTCGTTAAAAAATGAAACAAGGTCCTTGGAGAAGATTTCCTTTTCTTGTATCAAGCTCCTTAAAAAATGAAGCAAGGTCTTTGGAGTAGAGTTCCTTTTCTTGTGTTAAGCTCCTTAAAAAATGAAATAGGTCCTCAGAGAAAAGTTCCTTTTCTTGCATCGAGCACATTAAAAAATGCAACAATATCTTATGAGGATAATTATTTTACTATTTCAACATCGTTAAAAAATGAAATAG
The DNA here is from genome assembly GCA_000404065.3 of Pinus taeda. Lineage (NCBI taxonomy): Eukaryota > Viridiplantae > Streptophyta > Pinopsida > Pinales > Pinaceae > Pinus > Pinus taeda. The sequence goes on along the minus strand of APFE030267807.1, from coordinate 511,331 downwards.
TTTCCTATGAGCATAGTTCTTTTCCTGTGTCAATTTCATTAAAAAATTAAACAAATCCCCTTTCAAATAGAGTCATTGATTAGATTTTCTAAATCCCAAGTCGATTATTTCACTTAATCTTGTAAATGAACCTTCATCCCATCCACCAGTTAGTACCCAGTAGTCTACTTAGTTGCATGAAATGAATCTTGGGGGGCATGTACCTTGAATTGAGTCATTGTGCTGGGGCCATGAAAACTTATTTCAAGCATGGTTTTTCTCCATTTCAAGCTTGTGTAAAAATGAAACCAATTCCAAGCATAGTTTGCCATGTTTTAAGTTTGTGTAAAAATGAAACCAATTTCAAGCATAGTTTTCCATGTTTTAGTCTTGTGTAAAAATGAAACCAATTTCAAGCATAGTTTCTCATGCTTCAAGCTTCTATAAAAATGAAACCACTCCCATCCTATCTCGTGTGATTTCATTTTTATTAGCCTATTTTTTCCAGATGAACCTTGGTTTTATCTTTCCATCATCACCATATTCTTAGTCGATCATATGCTTTCACTTGGTTATTTTACCCTTCCCTAAGGAACCTCTACAATGAGTGGTCTTATTATCTAGCCTCTTGACCTTTGCATGTTTTGAGCAGTTCCATCATTATTGAAACCAGTTGCTACCATTTATACCACTTGTTCCTCTAGGAGGATTCCTCTTTCAACTCTTTTCAAACTCCCAAAAATATGAAAATATTGTTGATCACTTGTCTTTTCGAACTCGTAAAAGTAAATGAAAAGATGTCTACTTAGTATAAGTTTAACCCCTTTTTGGACTGAGATAGACTAGCTATGAAAAAATAATACCTTAGTTGAACATGGCTAAGAGGTTCTCATAGGTATTTTTTCTACCTTTTCGGACCTAAGGGACTACCTACAAAAAGAGACATTTGGAGTTTTCTTTTTCGCCTCTTTTCCAAACTCTCCAAACATGAAAAAGGTGTCGATTTTTACCTTCACTGGACTCGTAAAATCATCAAACAACGATGGAATCATTGATAATGATGAGTTTGAACCACTCCATCTCATTATTTGTTAAATATACTTAGAGATATTCATTCGAAGGATGAACCTACAAATAAAGAATATTTTATCCTCCTCAAGCTTGTTAAAAAATAAAGAGGTACTGACCAGTATGGTTGGGGAAATTGGGAAAACAAGGGATTCCATTTTACTAATGGCAGCAAGTCACTCTTGAGCATGACACTCTTCAACTTCATATCCATGGATTTTGAGTTTGGTAATCTCCTTGTCTTTTGGTATTCATACAACTTTCCGAGCCTCCATTTCGGTTTTGGGTCAATGTTGCCAACTCCATTCAGTGTCATTAGTGTGTTAAAGAGAAGTTGTTCAGTTGAATCTGCTACAATACTCTTAAGCCTTCATTTCATATCTTCCTTCCCTAATCCAGTTCCATGTCAACATCATTATGCTCATTCTATCTCAATCATGATACTCGTTTCATGTCGTTGATGGGGGATACATCAAGGCCCTGCTACAATGGGTCACTTCCTTTTAACATCAGCTCATCATTGAGGAATTGGACTTAGAAACACACCTTTGGTACCTTGGTTCTTGCATACATAAATGGAAAATTTCCTCACTCTTGGTAACATGTTTACATCAATGGCCTTCGATCGAAAGATTGTTTGTGGTGTTAAACATCAACTCATTTTCTTGCACCATGTGGATTGTACCATGGTACCTTGAAAACCATTAGCATCATTGATGGTTTCTCTCACGTATGTTAACGAATCACATCATTGGTCAATAATCAGATGGTGTTTACCATGTTTTACTTTATCTCATTGATTCACATGGTTAGACTCATAGATTGGTTGGTCAATTGAACGAGATAGAAGAGCCTGGATCTAGTTTCATTCATCTATGTTGCGATTTTAGGAGTTATACAAAGACCATAATGTATGATGGCCATGATCATACAGACAATCATCCTATCATGGGTCCTCCAGTTGCATCCGTGGACATGAATTTTGATCATTTTATGGGTTATCTTAGCTTATGAGATGAGTATGGGTATGCCTCCCTCAGCAAAAAAATGTGTCAAATTGTAAATGTATTGTAACAGATAAATATAGCTTATTTTCGTTGATCCCAAAATTTTTTGGAGCTCAAAATTTGCCAAAAAATTCAAAGTGTCAAAATCTTGATAATCTTAGCTTCAAATCATGGAGCTCATCATTCTAAATCCAATGGTGTGAACGACACTCAAATCCGAGCTCGTATGCAGAAGTTAGAGAAAGTCAAAGTTCAGGTTTGACTTGGACACGTGGCAGGATTGGATGACATGGAAAAGGTCCCAGCCAATGGAGAAGTGCCAAGTGGTAGGTTGACATTGGGTTCCACATATTGAAAATCATATAAAAATAGAGGAGCGGCTTAAGGATAATCGGCCCTAGGCAAGTGGTGATTCGATAATCGCATATTACAATCACACAAAGGGAAAATATTAAGAATGGGCCCCTGACAGGATCTTGATTGTGATTGCGATATTGCAAGACAGAGGATGAACGAGAATCAGCCCCCGACATAGCCTAGTTTTGATGTGATAAAATTGTAATCATAAATTGTAGTGGGAGCATGAAGTAACACCCTGGTCGCTTCCGATTGTGATTTGTGATGGGGGGACTTTCAGACCCGATATTGTTATATGCTATATTTTATAACCCCGGTGGGTCCGTTGCTATCGTAGTATATGGACTTTCATATTCGTCGAGGGAATGTGCCGATTGTGATTGCGATGGGATCCTTGGATGAGATATGCTATATGTTGTGTTTTATAATCCCGGAGGGTCCGTGTATCACATAGTGCCTTTTGTTTGGTCTTGGGACTATTTGCCGATGGTTGGAATTTGTCGATTGCAACTTGCGAAAAAGCTGTAGAATCATCACTTTAACTGCTAGACTTACCACTTTGTATGTGACCACTCAGCCTCAACTGTAAGATAGGTAAGGAAGATGGCAGGACTGTTGATTTCGGCAGAACAACCAAATTTAACTATAGATAATGAATTTAACTGTTGTGGAAAGACTGACAAAAGTCATAAATAAGGAATGTTTCGACCAAATGGGATGCAAAAGAGGCTAGATAACTATTCTTGGACATTTTGAACTCACTGGAATAGGTTTCAGGATCAAAGGAATTCTTATGGATAATATTTTTTAAAAGTGAATCCTATGGGCGTCATGGTCAACCAGAGTGTTGATTCAGTTTATGGAGGAGTATGAAGATGGAGATGACCTTGCAGGGGTCTTCTAGCCTCCATGTGCTTTCTGTAGCAGCCATTACACTAATGTTGTATCTTTATTTCTCCTTCTCTATATGTGTTTGGAGAAAGAGACTTGTTTAAGTACTTCGAGTGGATTGTAGTATTGTTTATGCTCGTGGAAGATGGAGTATGGGGTCTTGATTTGAGAGATCTTAGCTTGCTGATTATTTCATGACTAACTATAGGTTGTCATGTGTTTAGAGTGAGAGTTCTTTGCTAAAGAATGTTTCCTTGAAGGGGAAACTAGCCACTCTTTTTGTTAGCACACTTGTGTACTCTTTATTACTGAAGAATTTTGAACATAACGAGAAGGGGTCATGCTTTTAGAGATGATCCAAGGAGATGTAGCTCAAGAGGGGTGAACTCACTTAACAATGGCTGGTGTATTAATGTTTGACACATGCTTCCATTCAGTGATTTGGTTTCATGTTTTAAGTTTTTTTCATGAAACTAACTTAAGTAAACACACATAAAATTCATCTTTTTACTTGCTATTTTGGAGTACAAACCTCAAGAACATTTTTATATTCTGAATGGGGAATTAGCACAACATTACTAATATTCTCCATTTCATATCAATCCTCATAAAACTGATATTTCATATTGTAAATGTATGATAACAGATGAAGCTCGCCTGTTTTCCTTGATCTCGACTTTTGACAAGGTAAAGTACTTTAGTCATCAGTCATCATTGTCATGCGGAAAGAGTTATTTTTGCAGACAAAACTTACCTCCCTAGGAGTCTAAGACTCTCTAGTGACAAACAAGACAATTAAGAGCAATCCTTCTCTAAACATGTATTATTCTATGAGAAACCAAGTGTTTTTCGATCCTACCTCAAATCCAACGCTCGTTGTAGCAGTCCAGCCTCGCTGATCCGGATGAGCTCCTCCTTCACTTTCAAACCTGCATACACTAACAATCAAACGATTACATAACACCTGAATATTCCATAAAACAAAGAATATTCAACATATAGACCAAGGAGTATATGAAACAATCATTAACAACAAAACATTGAGAAGAATGGACTTATTTGTATTAAGGAAACAAAAAAGAAACCATTACAACCTGAGCCTTGGTGTTGTGCAAGTTCCTCCCAGGGTCCAGCAAGAGTTTTCCTCTACTTTGACAAGCTCACCCACTTCCAAATGAAGCAAGAAAGGATGGTAATCTCTCCTCACAAGCTTCTACAAGGAAGTCCTAATTCCAGCAGCATCTACCCTTTGGAATGTTCAGCTTTCAACCTCCCCTCCTTTGGCCCAATGCCTGTATTTATAGTGTTTCTAGAGGAAGTTATTCAGGTCCAACATCAATGGGATACTCCCTCTTTTGGATGGGGTAGCTCCTCTCTTGATGGGATAAGTTCCTCTATCATAGGGATCATGAACCATCTGGAGGCGCTCAATACACGTCAAACACTCTTCTAGAAGGCTCTAGAAGTGACCACAAGTAACTTTTTTAAGATGAAACTCGCGCCTTTTGACCTTTACAGGGGTACGCCACCCATCCCTTGACTTACAGAGCATACAAGTACGCAGGTATAATGAGCTTGGGATGCGTACACGCAGGCAAGGTAGAGAGAACCTGCGTACCCAAAGATAAACATGATTTTTGATGACTTTCTCTCTTTTTTGAAGTTTGACATGGAGAGTAGAGGTACAAGGCTTGACAAGGAGGATAATATGATTTTTGATGGAGCCATATTAACTGCAGATAGTCATGGTGACAAATTTCAGTGTAACAGATTGCCCCCTAAAGTGCGAAGCCTGTAATAGATTAGGGTTTTATATCATCGAGGAAGGGTGAAGTACTTTATCATTTCAAGGATTATCTCGTGGAGAACCTGGTTATAACCTGCAATTTTCAACACAAAATACATGTATAAGATTATATCATCGCCGGGTAGGCATTCCCATACTCAGATCAAAACTTTAACTAATAGACTAACTACTCTGATACAGGAATGATTTCATAGTACATCATAATCATAGACTCATGTAGACATAGTATGGACGCAACCATCTGTTTATAATTGGTTCTACAATATAATGAATACAAACTCCTCGCAGCCTGGATGGTGGAAACTAGATCCAGGGTCTTCATCTCTACTTCCCGAATTGGTACGATTCTAGCCACGTGAATAAATGAGTCGATGTCAAACATGGTAGAATCCACTTGATTACCAGTCAATGGTGTAAACTGTTAACAAGTGTGAGAGAGACCACCAGTAATGTCAATGGTTCTCAAAGTACCCAGCACAATCCATGAAATGTGAATGAATGAGTCGATGTCAAACATTTCATGGAATCCTTCGATCGCAAGTCAATGATAAAAACTGACGTCGAAGGCGAGAAACCTGCCATTGATGCATGAAGACTCCAAGGTACTGACGATTTCTATGTCAACTTTCTAGATAATGTGTTGATGTCGATAGGAAGTGACCCGTAGCAGGCAAGCCTACGACACGAAATCATAGTTCAAGTTGAAGAAATGTTGCTGCAAGGACTGATTCAATGATGACAAAATGAATGATAGGTATTTTGCGGTTGAATGTTTTGTTTACAGACCTCTTGAACACATAACGACACAACAGATGGTTTGGCGACGAATGACTCAAAGTCGACTCCCATAATCGGGCTAAAGGTATCAATGATCTTGGTCAATTGTGAGACAAGGTATTTCCCAACCCAGGCGAATGAATAAGTGTCGTGTTCAAGAGTGGTAGTAAGGTTTTATTTCTGAGACAAAAGGATATCAAATAGGCTCATTCTTCTCATTTTTCCCCCACCATTTCTGGCAAGTACCTCTTTAGTTTTTACAAGCTTGAGGAGGATAACATATGCTTGTTTGTAAGCTCATCCTTCGGATGAGTCCAACTTAGTTTTTGATGCGAACCCTAAGAAGGAGTGGTCCGTTCCTGTTTGTAATAGAACAGGTCCTTTACTGTGAAATTTTAACGAGTCCAGTATAGGAGAAACTCCGCGTTTTTCATATTTAGAGAGTCTGAAAAACTTAGAAGACTCCAGA